>JABUQX010095083.1:32500-49127 GCA_015478945.1 Trachelipus rathkii
AAGATCTTTCTTCAATGTCATTTGCGTCTCTTCATCTACATTGAAGCATTCTAGAAGGAAATCTATTAATTTGAAATTTCCTGTAGATATTAACCTTTCACAAATTAGTTTTCCTTGAAATTCAAAAATATTTTTTTTCTCTTGTGAAGTAGCAGCTTTTAATATCATTAAAAAATTGTTTTCGTCATCGGTTTTCAAATTCCGAAGCAAAATTAATTTTTCTAGTATCTTTTCAGTACTTGGAACACATCTCCAATAGTGTGGAGGTGGTGTATCAGGTACGCGAGTTTCTATTTGTTCTAAATTTATGACTTGTTCCTTCAGGTGACGAGGGCTTTTAATCCAAAAATCTCTCAATAAAAGTCTGTAATTGTGAGACCGTTCATTATAATCATTATAATCAATCAAATCTACGATATTATGTATTAGCCCATAATACTCATCTTTACTTAATATACAGAATAACGATTCTGCCATATTCATAAATAGAACTTGGTAAGGCCAATGCAAAAATACAAAAAGAATACAATGTGTTATGGTATAGCGTGCTTTGAAATGTGAAAGGAAATCTTTTATTTCTTCTATCGTCATCTGACTGAAAATAAACTTTAATAAATTACCATACACGTAAAACTGTGGCAGTGTAGTTTGTTGAAGCTTTTCTATAATCTTATGACAAAGTTTAGAGATCCACTTCTTATAATAACTATTGAAAACTGCAATACATTTGTGTCCTGTAATTTCTCCAAAATTATGAAATTCCTTCCACTCGTCCACAGTGTTCCAAACATACTTAAAAGCTGCAAAGTTATCATCTTCAATAGCTGAAGATAAAATGTCAAACAGAAACCTTGAGAGAATATCAAAACTTGAGTCATTTGATTTAACACAACTTATATAATATTTTTCTTTTTCCTCAAGATACTGTAACCATTTAACCTCCGAGTCAACAAAGTTACATTTATCAAATGTTTCCTTTAAAATTAACAGTTTTGGATAAAGTCGTCAAACAAAATAATCGATAAAAAGTAGAGTCAAACAACAGAAAGATATTAAATTGGGTTCAATAAAACTGAAATGTCCAAGAAAATGACCATGTAAAAGGTGGGCAGATGAAATAAGAACTGACGGAGAAAACTAACAAACAAAACGCCACTGTAAATATTTGAATCATAGGAAACATTTCATAGAGGCTTACCGTCCTACAGTGGGTAAATACATGCAGCTGAGATAAATCTAATGGTATAATATTCCCCAAATATGGAGGAAAGCTATTCAACATTTTTGACACTTTAATATGCAGATTAGTCTTCCATTCTTTCATACATTCTTCATGCTCATCATAGTCATACGGTCCACTGCATATTTGATCTTTAATTCTGGAGTATTGGAGAGCAGAAAACAACTTTACTCAGCATAGAGTTTCTAATAGTGGTACGCATTTTTCAAAAACACCAAATATACAGATTGAATATATACTTATACATATATATATATGACGTACTTATATTATATATATATATTATATATATATGTTTATATATATATATATATATATATATTATGTTAGTTATATAT
Organism: Trachelipus rathkii; assembly: GCA_015478945.1. Taxonomy (NCBI): domain Eukaryota; kingdom Metazoa; phylum Arthropoda; class Malacostraca; order Isopoda; family Trachelipodidae; genus Trachelipus; species Trachelipus rathkii. The sequence continues at coordinate 34,079 of JABUQX010095083.1, forward strand.
ATATATTAGTATATAGTAATATATATATTATATATATATATTATAATATATGATGCTGAATTTTTTTAAGAGTATTATATTATTATATATATATATAATTATATATTATATATATATGTATATTATATATATATATATGGTATATATTATATATATTATATATATAGATTATATATAATATATATATAATATATATATATTTATTTAATATAATATATACTGATAGTGGTATTATATATATATTGTATAGTAATTGTATATATATATAATTTGATATATAGTGCTGGCAGTAGTTAGGATAGCCTTTGACTTGAAGGAAAGATTTTAAGAACAAATTAATTTAGAAAAACAATAAAGAACATAATAAAATTTTAATATAGATTATGGCACATAAGAAAGTTAATCTACAAAATCTTAAAGGAATATAAAACCAAAAATGAGCTTTTTATGCTTTGCTCTATCCTGTTTATCTTGCATCGCAGCATAGGGTAGGCTGATAAATTTATCCGATGTTGTTAGTGTAAAGGGAGGGAGCCTCCTGCCTTCGTCGGTCGTAATCTCAAGTGCGTCATTAGATTGTTGCGGTTTGGGCGTTGTTGCCTATCGCGGGATTTTTTTTTAAATTTTTTCTGTTTGTGTGTTTAAGAACTTGATTTTAATTATTATTATTATATTTTATTATTATGTATTATTATTATTATTAATTATTATTATTATTATTATTATTATTGATTATTTATTATTATTATTATTATTATTATTTTAATTAAATTGATTATTATTATTATTGATTATATATTATTATTATTATTATTATGGATTATTATTAATTATTATATTATTGATATATAGTATATATATATTAACATTTAAAAAAAGTAAATTTTTTTTTTAAATATAAACCACAGCTAATATATAATCTAATAAAATCTAATATATATTATGTTCTCATAGCAGAGAGATGAAATATCAAATCCATAGTTTAATAATATACATATATATTTTTATATATATATATTATGCTCTAAAATTATTACTTTTAAAATGTAATGGAAAAGATTTTTCTAAAAATCTATTAACCCAATGGTGGATAAAACCTTCAAATGTTGTGAAGTATTACGAATTTTTTGTAAACGGCTTTTAATAAATTTTTTTTCTTAAGTTCTGTTTACTGAATAATGAAATGGTTCAGAACTACAGATACCTTCAACGTTTAAAACCAACGTAACCCTAATATTTATTGCATTTTTGTATTTTCATTATTAATGAAAAAAGATAAAACAATTAGTAAGAAAATTGGTAGGATGTGAAGAAGTGCAAGCATTAGAGAAATTGAAAAATAAAGAAAATATAAACAAAATGGAGGCTATTTTATGTTTGGCCTCCTATCAGTGATTTAACTTGCATACGTGGACATAAGGCGTAGCGAAATAAATTATATCATGCTTTGTTAGTGTATAAGGGGGCAGCTCTGCTCGTGCGGTCGTAATCTCGAGTGGGTCATATATGATGTTGGCGTTTTGGCGTTTGTTGATATCGCGGTATTTTTTTAATTTGCTTTTGTATCGTAATTTTTTCGCTTGACAATTTTATCAAGTATTATGCTTAGAATTATTTTGTAATATAATGATTCTTCTTATTATAGTGTATTATTATTATTATTATTATTTTATTATTATTGATTATTATTATTATTATTATTATTATTCTATAATTATTACCTATTGTTTATTACAATTGATTATCATCATTACAATTATTCTTATTATTATTGATTATTATGTTATTGTTATTATAAATAACATAAATATATATATATATATATATTATAAACTAATATAACTATATTGTTTTACGTATAACTTTATATATATAAATTTATATATCAGATTATATATACATATTTTTATATATTTAGTATATATATAATTATTAATATATATATTATTATATATATATGATTATATATATATTATATATATGATATTATATAATTTAAATTATATATATTAGTATATATAGTATATTATTTATTATAGTTATATATTATAATATTATAGTAGTATTTTATATATATATAGTTTATATTATTATAGTATAGTATCCTTATTATCTATGATATATTATAGTTTGCCTACATGTAAACTATCGCTAGCCATGAAGTGGCGGTTAAGGGATAGGATGGGTAGGCATTGCCTATCTTATTTTTTAAGACAATATAATATTAAGAAACCAAATAAAACAAATATAAATTTAATTAATAAGAAACATAGAAAATATAATTATAAATTTAAGAATATAAAAAAAATGAGCTATTTATGGCTGTTTGTCTCCTATCCGTGTTTATACTTTGCCTATAATCAATAAGGCGTAGCTTGTAAAGTACGATTATATCCCTATGCCTTGTATAGTGTATAAAGGGAGGCAAGCCTCCTGCTCGTCGATCGTACTCTCCGTGCGTCATTAGATGTTGCCGTTTGGCGTTGTTGCCATATCGGGTAATTTTTTAAATTTTCTTTGAAACCGTTTTTCGCTATGCATTTTTTATATTTATGTATTATTATTATTATTTTTATTATTATTATTGATTATTATTATTAATTATTATTATTTTTATTATTATTATAATTATTATTTATTATTATTATTATTTGATTATAATATATATTATATATATATATATGATATAATATATATAATAGTATATATTAATATCTATATATATATATTATAATATACTAGTTATATATTTATATATATTGTTGATATATATATATTATATATAGTGATATATATAATATTTATCAATTATTAGTACTATAATATTATATATATATATTGTAGTATATATATATAATGTAATATAATATAGTATAATAATATATATATGTAGATATATATTTATATAGTATATATTAAGTTATACATACATAATTTTATATATATATATATATATTATGTTTATAGTTACTATATAATGTACTTTCAAATATTAGCTACTTATATATATATATATATATATTTATTCTATACTATATATTTTATTATATATAAATATATTATATAGATTATATAATATTTATATATATGATTATATATATATAATAGTAGTTATTATTATTATATATAGTATATTACTATATATATAATATTGTATATATAGTTATATATTAATATATATATAGTTATATATATATATATTGCTACCCTGTAAATCAGATTTAGAGGAATGATATATATTAATTTATATAGAGTAACCGAGAGGCGCACACACAAAAAAAAAAAACATAAAAAAAAAATATATATATATAGTATATATATATATATATCTATATATTTATTAATATATTATATTGTTATATATATTAAATATATGGTGTGTGTGTGTGTGTGTGTGTGTGTGTGTGTGTGTGGAGCGGATTCTTGCTCTACGATAATTATGTACGCTCTCATAATGTCTGTACAGGCAGCTATATAAGCATGTAAAATTGTCAAAAGGGGGTTTCTCCTGTAATGTATAATTTAAATTATTAATTTTAATTGTATAAATAAAAAATTCTAACGATCTTTTGTATGGTCCTCGCAAATGTTGTAAGAGTGAGTACAGGAGGGTGTCCCCCCAGACGTTCAACCAGGGGGTGCTGAATAAGAGACTCTTTAAGGCAAGAGGGATGGCAGTTGGCATGTTTTCGTATAGAAGAGAGATGTGTTAAGAAAAATAGGCATGTTTTATAATAGACCCGGGATTGTATATTACTGAATAATATTGTGTTCGAGCTTTTAGAGAAATATTGTTCAAATTTTGTGAAGGGAGTGTTTATTAACATTGACTCTAATTAGGGAGGGGTTATAATTACGATAATATGATCTAACTCATAAGTTAATGAAAATGAACAGATGCTTAGTGTTAAGATTGCTTAACCATGCATCATTATTATTTTGACCATTGAATGTCATTTAATTCTTTACCTTTGATTATCTTAGAAAATAAAGATATAGAAGTCGTTACTTATTTTTCCCGATGTGGCTACTCATAGTTTAGTACAAAGATTGGTGCCTTTTAAGTTGACTCCGAAAAATCAACCAAATATAACGTTGAAAGAAAACAAAGAGATCCAACAAAAAAAAAAACAAAATTTTTATAAAACACAGTGAAGTGGAAAAAGTGCCGGTCAAAAAAAAAAAAAAAAAAACAAAAAAAAAAAAAAACCAGTTTAATTCGAACAGAGTGGTGAAATAAGAATCCTGTCGGCTATTAGGCATAATTTCCCGATTATAAGAAGAAATATCATTCAATCCCGCGGGAAAAAAAACCGGCTTAAATGCCAGTCAAAGGAAGTCAACAGGGTTAAAACTACGCTAGGACCATATTGCTATATGTAATCGGGATTTTCGAGCAGTGAGACCATCAACTCCCAAGAAAGTCACCGACGAGGGGTAATGAAGAGATGATCGTCATACGAGGAGTCTGAAAAGGAGGGCCTAGACAAGAAGAGCTGAAGCGCACTGGTGAGGAGTACCTTTTCCCACCCTCTTAGGGAGAAAAAAAAAAGGAAAGAAGAGTTCCCCTCATGATCCCTCTTCCGAATTGTAATATGCCTTGAATGGATTCGACGAAAACAACGATGATCTTTAACTAATGAATTTACGTCCACGAGAGTAGAGAGGGCGGCTTATTGCGTCAAATTCAGCTAAAATTTGAAATTCGTTGAACTTCGGCCTGAAAGCGATTGTAACTAAATATAGTTAAGTGATAGAGAAACGTAGTCTAGCGCAATCCTGAGAACGGCAGATAGAAGAAGTCTTTCGGGATTCTGGAATGAGGGAGGGAGGCTTCCCTCCGAATATGTAGTGGGGTAAGTGTAGATAAAAGGTGAATATGGATAAGTGAGAAGATATCGAATAGATATGGAATAGGTACGAGTAGTGGAGGTTTAGATATAGAAGGAGAGATATTATATACTGTACGAGATTGCAATCTCAGCAGTGTCAGATATCCTCAGTAGAGAAGCAGAGAAGAAGAGATGATTTTGAGAATTAATATGAGATCGCAAGGACGATAATAAGTTTATTTCTCGAGGATGAGGTTGGCTTCCAACGGTCAATCAGATGAGGGGGACCGAGTGGAGAGCGTTTATATATGAATGGCAGCGATGTAGCTAGAGTGAAGGGAGGGTCACGAAAGCTACAGAAGAGTCTCCGTGTCCAGGGTGATAGGTGATGTTCGATGGTGGATGTGCGGAGTTGTGGACCAGGTGGTAGTTGTGATAAATAAGTTATTCCTCCCGATGAAAAGTAGCTGAAGAAATGAGGTCTCGCCCCAAAAAGCGTAGATTAGAACTGCGCAAGACGTGTGTCAGAATTCGAAAAAGGAATTCCCTAACGATCCACGTGTCCAGAATAATCAGATTCAAGAGGAAGGGCCGTTCAACGATTCCACTCATATGACATGTTGCAGCTGAGCCAAGCAGCCGAGGGAGTTTGTGGTTCCATAGACGTATTGCATAAATTCATTTTCGGGGTGGGTAGCATACGTGAGTGGGCAAATATAGTGAGACCCTAGTCTCGAGCAACGCGAAGGGATACGAGCTCAGGATGGGGATAGAATTGCCACGATTCATGAGAGATGTCAGGGATTGATGGACAATGGTCGTGAGACGACTCCGGGCAAATTGGTAAAATATATTTTGGGGGGATGGATGCTTTCGTGGTAGAAATTTTTGTAGTTGTTCGCCCTGCAATTTTCATATACAGATCACATTTTGGGAGGGGAAATATTAATTTTTCATATAGAGGGTAATCTTAGTAGAGGATGGGTTTTACAATAGATCATTATAGATTAATAGCATGATATAATACGAATTGAATAAAGTGAGTGAGATTAGTGTGAAAATGATGTGGTAGATACTGGTTCTTGAGTGTAGAGGTTTAGTAGTGTGATATATTGACTAAAGGGGGTAGAATTATAGTAATATGATAGGGACAACTTTTATAATATGAATATACATGGTAATGAAAATATAAGATTAGAGTAAAGATATATATAGAATAGGAGTGTACGGGCAATACGTGTTGATATATGATATGAAGATATAGTGTCTGTTTAGGATAAAGAGAGAATATAGATTATTGCTTATGGGCATAGTAAAGTGTATATTATAAGTAAAGAGAAGTTTTTAAAGCAAAGAATGGTCAATTTAGGATAGATCGTGGAATTATAAGGAATTTGTGTAATTTGATATATAGATATAAATGGAGTAAGGGGATGAGATTAATTGTAAGAATATTGAAGTAGACAGGAGGGGATTCCATATGAGTGTCTCGTGGGATGATAGAGGTAGAGAAAGAGAGGACGATGAGAGTGTAGAGTCGATGACTTTAAGAGCTTTAGTAATTAGATGGAGATGGAGATATAACGTGACAGGATAATATTAAAATAGACTCGATTGTAGAATAGGATGATGCATAAAGTGATGGGATACGGTTTGTTTAAATTCTTGTAATTATATTGAAGACAATAGCTCTGTGAAGCATAGGGAGAGATCGTACAATCTGATGAGTGCTGGTCTCCCTGCACGGAGTCGAATGTCTCCCCACTCCAGTCACTGGGGAGGAGGCGGGGGTAGAGGCGATTCAGACTTGTGACTCCATATTTATTAATAAAAAATAATGATAAAATTGTAACTTTAATTATGAAGGGGGCGAAACCCTTTTCTCTGGAAAATGATTGTAATTAGTTTTAGGATGAGAGGTTTTTCTCTTCCGATAGAGCATGTGGGATCATTAAATTAAGAAATAATGCATTGACATTATTGGTAATATACTGTATGTGGGGAGTTTTGGCATTCAACTAATCGTTGCAGCAATTAAGGATGTGATTTTTGATAGATTATATTATGTATCGGGTAAAACGTAACATGAATCTTAATTTACTAGACTCCGGAGTTTGCTCAAGCTGGTGATAGCGTTGATTAGATTAAGGGGGTGCGTTATTGGACTGAGAGGGCGCATTATTGAGGCTGTATGATAATTATAATAAGGGTTTAAAATTGACTTGGGGCTGCAGCTTTTAGAGGTACCAACGAGGCTTACGCTGGGCAGGAATTAGTTTTTAACGTTCTAGGCATGCTTTATAAAAACTGCAAGGTTCATATTCGTTTTTTAATTAGCATTATTTATTAGATCGGCAAGGAAAAGACGTAGATTTCTCTCAGTATGACTTTGACTTATTCTTTAAGCTGTTCGAGGATTCCATATGATTTCCACTAACAGCCTGTTTCTTTTAAATATAACCGCTTGTGCGAATTGATTTAATTACGATTTAATTAGGAAATACCAGAGTCTATTCTTAATACTTATGAAAGCCCTAATTTAAGATTTAGAATGAACTATCAGGGAATGGCGGCTTTTATATTGTGCAGGTAACAACGGAAGAAGAGAGGCGTGGCTTATTTTTGACAGCTGTTGAGACGATTTTTGGGGCTGCTCATGTCACAGACTCGGATAGTAGAGCTATAGGGGGAGGGGAGAGGGGGGGTTAAAATTGTATATTCGGGAGGGGGGGTGATAGTTGCATGGGTTGATGAGGGGGGAGGTGGAGAGAGAAGAAAAATTGTCTTATAAGGGAGGAAAAGTGTTAATGAGAGAGATAGGCTAGAAATTTAGTCGACGCTGTCTTGATGCGCGTAATACAAATTGAGGAGTAGGAGTAAATGGCCCAAATTTTATTGGGGGAGCCCAAAGGAGGGAATTTAATTAAGTCGCTTAGAGTCAGGGGTCATTTCGCGGGGAAAAGCGGATGGGGTTTTCCGGGTAGTTTGCTTGGCCAAAAAGTCGGATGGCAAGAATTCGTTGGGGTCAGTTGATCCTGCGTTTGTTTATAAACCAGATGCACATTCTGACAATTTTATAACTGCCTAAGATTAAAGATATCATCTATGCAATTGCCAACATTGCATAGTATGCTAACGAACTTGATTCTCCGGCGAGCTTACTATAAGGACGTGCCAGTCAGGCCGAGGAGACAAGGAAATATTTCACATTATTCCTTTCGGTAACTATACGTAACGCTATTTAATACAGGTGACAATGCTACATGCTTAGTGATTCCAGTGCTTCATTGGTATTTGCTTGGAGATTAAAGAATGTGTTTTGGTATACTTGGATGACAGTAAGTGCAGTTCGACTTTGAGACATGTTGCAATGTGGAGAAGGTTTTGAGAGATTAAAGTTCTATGAATGATTTATATTGCTCCAGAAATGTTGCTTGGCGTTCGGAATAGATTTTTTAGGTTCAACATTAGCGAGAAGAAGGGGAGAGTTAGGGCTAGCAAGGAGGATCGTGCAGGTAGTGAAGTGAGAAAAACCACCACTATCACAACTTAGGGCTTTCTCTGTAATATATAACTTCTGATCCGAATTAACATAGCGGGGATGCGCATTATTTGGCACGTCTAAACCGGAAAAAATGTTGAAGGGGAAACGCTCTCGGAAGAGATTTTTGGGGGGTAGGAAGAGGCGGGGCATTTAGGGAGCTAAAGCGGCGTATGGTAGCGCCAGATTTTGTTTTGTTTTCTGATGAAAGAAACTGGAGTTGTTATTTGTAGCACGAAGGTGAGGCGATCTCTTACAATAAGCAAGTGTCTGAATGGAGAAAGATGATCAGGAAGTCTTTTCGCCCGCTTTACAGTACGTATTGACTTGAAGGTGGATTTGTGATACACAAGTTGGTTAAGGAGCTGTTATGCTGACTAAAGTTTACAAAATATGGCTTACTTCATTGCGATAGAGGGTTAATATCCGGCACCAAGCACAGTGGAAACTAATCATGAATAATACCAAAAGAATGCAACGAGGGTGCATAATATTCGGGAGATAAATTTATTGAATGCCATTGCACTTTAACGTTGGGAATTTTAATTGGTCTCTAGACTAATAATTGGCAATAATTTTGACAGAATGGGCTTTAACCGAAAGAGGATAGAAGATCATAGAAGGCTGGGAAAAATTCGTTGGCCAGATAGCATGGCTGTAGAAATGGAGAGTGGGCGTAGTCGACAGAAATCACATTGGACGAGGTTTAATTTGAGGGGGAGGAGCTGTTTGGTGGGAGTGATGTTAAATTTCTTCAATTCAATTTGAAGGGTTGAGTCTTTTTAAATAGAACGTCAAAGGAAGGTGAATTTGTTTTGTATATAATAATAATATTAATAATAAATATGATATTAATTTGATTTAAGTATAATATAATATATTAATATATAATACAATTATTAATTAATTAATATAATATATATTAATAATAATAAATAATAATTGAAAATAATTATAATAATATATTATGAATTTAATATAGTATTAATAATACTTAGTGTTAGTGTATATAATAATTAATATTTCAAAATAAAGCTAATTTAAAATTAACCCATTTATTTATAATAAAATATTTAATAATTTATTAATTATCAATTAATATATAATCGACCAAATAATATAATAATGATTATTATAAGAAAAATATAATCTAATTTAAATAAATATCTATGTATAATAAAAAGTAATATATAAATAAATATATTTTATAAATATTAATATATAATAATAATAATAATAATAATATAATAATAAGAGTAATATTAGTAATAATAATAATGATATTAATGAAATATAATAATAATCATAATAATAATAATAATAATAATAAATATAATAATAATAGTAAATGATATATAATAATAATAATATAATAAACTATTTTAATACACTAAATAAATAAATATAATTTTATTATATATAAATATACGAAAATGTTTTAATAATAATGATAGTAATATAATAAATAATATATAATAATAATTAATAGATATTATCAAATAAAATATATATGAAAATATATAATAGTTTGTATATAAATATATATTATTTTTATTATTTTTATTATTATTATTATTAATTCTTTTATTTATTATTATTATTTTATTATTTATTATTATTATTATTATTATTATTATTAATTATTATTTTATTATTATTATTTTATTTTATTTATTATTATTATTTTACTATTATATTTATTATTGTTTATTATTATTATTATTTTTATTTTTATTTTATTAATATTATTATTAGTTATATTAGTTATTATTATTATTATTATTATTATTATTTTATTATTATTATTATTATTATTATTAGTTTTACACTGAAATTTCTAATTTATGGGTCATTTTATGTGCATTTAGCCTTGTTTAAGAGTTAGCAGGGTGAGGAAACGAGGACCCATGCATGGCACAAACCATCAACTTTCCCCGTCTTCGCTGTGGAAGTGAAGTACCCAGATGAAGATGTTTTCTTTAGTTTTGAGTTTTTTAATAAATTTTGAATCTGCATCTTAGATCTATAGAAATGATTGTTCTGCTTTCCTGGTTAATTGTATCCTTTGTCTAAAATTAATTTCACCGTGAAAAGTTTATTCACTTGGTTATCCTATAGTGGCATGTTAACAATATCTTTTTAGCTTCATTTCAACTCTTTGGAGTTTATTTCAATCCCCTTTCACCACATTGAGGACATCGTGGAAGTCGAGTCCTTTTTTTCTTTTTTGATGATTTTTGCTAATATTCATCCAACTTTTTAATTTCTATTTTCTGTATCAATCAATCGAAAGAACCTGTACATCAGACTTCATTCCTCTTTAACCGAGTTTTTTGTGCTTTGGATGTTTGAAGGTTGCTTTATTTCTGCAGATTAAATTCTTTAAGGATGTCTGTTAATAGATATTTCTTTTCCCCATTTCATGACTAAGTAGTTTTAGCAATTGTTTTTCTTATTTTTCTGACTTTCTCGAACATGAGTAGTTTGTAAAAAATTTCCTTTATATCGAGGATCTAGATAGGTTGGCATTTAACACAGAATTTTTTTTTTTAAATTATCAAATCTTCGAGTAACTCCAAATTTATTGTTTTGCTTAGTTGATTTAATTCCACATTCGAAATCTGGGTCGGGAAGAGTTTTTTACGAACAAAATAAGAGAGATCACTGTGACATATAATGGCAAATGGAACGCTTACTTTATTAGTAATTGTCCTTATTCACGATCAATAGGGTAATAATTTTTCAATTAGTTAGAAAATCAGAAACTAGTAAGAGTTGTCTATTTGAAAAATTATTTGAGGAGGAACGAGTACTTGATTTTCATATAATAAAGAGAGAGAGAGAGAAAAGTTTCACTCTCGAATACCAGTGTTATTTAAAATAAAGCTTAAGAAAAGGACGTGATTAATTATGCATTCAGTGACGACGGGTACGGGTTGTAGTTGCGGTTGTGTAGACCAGTGAAAACTGTGGTTGCGATTGCAGTTGCGGTTGTCAAATTACGTGCGGTTGCTCCGTTTGCGGTTGGGTTTTTTCGTTATCCTAATATATATATATATATTATATATAATTATATTATATACATCTTATATTATATAATATTATATTATATATATATAAGTTATATAAATATATATAGTAGTATTATTATAAATTATTATATATTTATATTATATTATTAGTATATAATATATAATATATATATATATATTATATTATATATATATATATTATTTAGTCTATATATATATATATATATATTATAATATATTTTAGTACTATATATATATATATATATATCGAAGATATGAGGATGTAAAATCTATAACAAAAGTAATACCTCCATATTCTCATAATATATATATTATTATATATATTTATTATTTTATATATTTATATATGTATATAATCTATATATTATATAGTTATTATATATATATATATATATTTTATATTTATATATATTATAATATATATTATAATATATATATTATTATATATATATATATTTATATTATTATTTTATTATATATATATATTTATTTATATATTATATATATATTATTTATATATATATCATTTATATATATATATTAGTATATATATATTATGATATATTTATATATAATATATATAATATATATAGTATTATATATATATTAGGGGTCTACCGGAACTAGCGACTGCCGAGTTTTTGATTTTTTTTTTGTTTTTTTTTAAATATAGTTTGCTATATATGAATTCTAAGCATGAATTTCCCTGGTAAATGGGCATGATTCAAATTTTGAAATTAGAAAGAGGGGGAGTAAATGTTTGAAGTTAATACCTGTTTCAAAAATGAATTTCTGAGAAAAGTAGGGAAGGCATTGAAACACATTCTGGACTTTGAACGTCCATGATATTCAAAATGTTATATATATATATATATTATATATTAGTATTATATTATATTATTATATAAATATATATATATATTATATATATAATATATATTTATATATAATATGATATTATTATTAATATTTATAAGGGTAAGATGAGGGGGGCTCGCGGATTGGGGGGGAGGGAGGGGGGGGACGTTTTTACCCTAACCGGTTAAGGGGGAGGTAGAGAGGGCAGAACCAATTAAAAAGGAAGAGGGGGTTGGGAAGACACGAGGAGGGGGGAAATCTACCGGATGTGGTTCCAGGAAGGGAGAGACCCGAATCTGCCATCTTTTGGTTTACTCGTTGGGGTAATTTTTAGTTGAAACACCCAAAAATAAAAAGATTAAAAAATATTGAATAGAGAAAATTACTTTTTTTAAAAAAAATTATTTAAAATATTTCGAACTGTTCGAAGCATATTCGTTTACCACTTTAAATTTCATTGGTTGTCTCTATACTAGCAATATATTAAGTAAAAAAAAAAATTAAACTGACGGAGGTTCGTTAAAACTAATATATACTATAATATTTTTGAATCATGTCCGTTACATCTGAAATTCATTTAGTTCTGAATATTAAAAAAAAAAAAAACGAAAAGGTTATATATTATATAATTATATATTTATTTATATGTATTATTTATTATATCTTTATATAATATATGAATCGATTATAGTTTATATATTATTATATATACAGTATATTATATTATATATATGATATTATATATATATATAATATATATTATTATTATATATTATTATATTAGTATATATTATTATATATATTATATAATATTATATTATATAATATATATTATATATATATATATATTATATTTATATATATTTTATATATTTATTATCATTTTAGAGTATATTTTGAAAAATCACTTGTCATAGTTTTGAATTATTCTATCGTTTTTGCAATTTGTTTGGAATAATAATTTTACATACATTTTTGCATAAATAATTTTAGATGGAATAATACTCCTATGCTCTCCCTGAAGACGTGTATAGCTGGAGCATCACACCAAACATAGCACGAATCCATTTATTCGATTCAATACTTTTTAGATTTTATTTTCTGCTGTTATACAATGAGGGTTTGTTTTAAAACGGTGTTTTACCTTTTCTTCTTATCATTTTATTGTAATTGAATAGGAGATGTATATATATATTACATAGCCATCTTAATACTAGACGAAACGAGGCGCAAATGCATAGGGCGAGAATATCGAGGGCGGCTTGGGGGTGGCTAGAACGCGGGCAGACAAGGCAAAATAAAAAAAATAAAAAAAACTAATATAGTATATATTATTTTATATGGTATATATTATATATATATATATATTTATTATATATATAGTTACATGCTATAGAACTGTAATATATAGAGTTGAGATAGTATATAGTATATTATATAGTATAATATATTTAGTATATATAATATATATATATATTGTATATTATATATATCTATATATATTATATTTATATATTATTATATATATTATATTTATATATATATATATATATATAATTTATATATGATATATATTGTAATATATATATATTGATATATATTATATATTATAATATATATATAATATATTATATATATTTTTATATATATATATTTATTTATATATATATATTAGTATATATATATATATAAAGTGGCGTATCCAGAATTTTTTTCGGGGGGGCCAGACAAAAATAAATTCGTTCTTTATTATATATAATATATATATATATATATATTATTATCTTATATATATATATATTAGTATAGTTTAATATAGTATATATATAGTATGTATATTATTATAATTTATTATATAGTTATATATATATTATTTAGATGTTTTCAGGGACACAAGATGTGATTTCTTAGAAAAATGGGAAGTAAATTTTTATGATTATTGAATTGTACCATAAATTTGTTAATTTTATGGAATTGAACTTTTTGTTCCCGACATACTGACATAACTTTGAGTTTTTATTTCAATATTTCGGATGTATGTAGAGTGAGGGCGAAAGTGCAGATTATCTTTCATTTCATGTATTATCTCAAGTAGGTTTTCAGAATGTTGAAAAGCTTCTTTCTACTGAAGCATTTAAACACGGGTAAAAATTGCCAGTATTTGCAACTGATGAATATTATGGAAATTGTTGGACTGGGAAAGAAACTAAGTCCATCTGTCTATTGCGGTTTTGGCGAATGTGTGTGATACATTTCAACTTAATCATTCTGGCTTTTACTAAATTTCATTTGGGTTTCGATCTTCTTACAAATATTACACATATTTAATCTTTCATATGGACATTTTCGTTCGAGTTGACAATTGGCAAGGAATTGAAAAACTTTGCTAATGCTGATATTAATCATTAAATGGTATAAATGGGTGTGCCGATACTTGTATGTGGGTCGGGAAGTAGGTGTGGGCCTGTATGTTTTGAATTTGTTTATTCTTGGGGTAAGGGATATTTAATACCAGTTTGATTTCAGCATGCCGGTTTACATTCTTTAAAAAGTTCAGTGAAATTTATGTTGCATTTTTCTTGATGGTTGTGTTTTTGGTTTTAAACTATGGACTTACGAGATTGTTTCCTGAGAGCGAGAATTGTATAAATTATTCTTGCTTTATTTATGTAGGATAGATACTAAACTTTTTTTTTTGTTGTTAGAAATTTGGGGGATGGTTGTGCTAAGTACCATGTTATTATATTTATTTTATTTTATGTAAT
>JABUQX010095084.1:0-27500 GCA_015478945.1 Trachelipus rathkii
TTACATTATCCAATTGTAAAGATAAACAAGGGGATAAAGCTTTAATATGGACTAAGGTTTTAATCGATCAAACAACCAAGTGCCTGTTTGATGTATGTATATATAAAAAGTAAATTCATCGTTACTTTCAGATGAGTATCTATATGGAGATTCAAGTATACAGGTATATAACAGAGTATATAAATCGAAAAAAAAACAACCACAAAGGAAATAGATAATCTTACTTTTATGATTATTCTAGAATTTTATGGATATGAGATTAAGCCACAGATCTTTGATAAAATATAGATTTTATCTGATTCAAGAGGTAAGAGTTAGTTTAATAAAGGTCAGATTTTATTTACTTATCTTATACAAGCTTATTATTTAAATAGGCAAAATTGGTAGGATTTCACAGTGAAAAGTCCTAAGATAAATTCTAAACTGGGATGATTAATACATTCCCAACAGGAATGCAAAAAAGTCAGGGATAAAGACTTGACCAAAAACAAAAACCCAAAACTAATAAAATAGGAGAAAAATTATAACTATGACCAGAAATGAGAGTAGAAAAAACCATCAATAGAAGATGTTACACAAAAAGGTAAAGTGTTCAGAATACTTGAATGGGTACAACAAGAGAAGGTATTATTTATAATGTGAAATACTGAACAAGATCATTCTGGAAAGGGTATCAGTGATGCCAGATCAGCTAGGGGATTTGAGAAACAAGGGCATTCAAATCAAACTGAGGAAATTGTTTAGTTATTTATGGCTGGAGAGAGCAATTATAAATGGAGTAAGTCAAAAGCAGAGTTCAGTTGCTATTCATCAACAACAGAATCTGAAAATTATAGCAGCAAGTGAAAGCAACAAAAAGAAATTGAGTGTGGCTTCCATCAACTATTAGGAAAAGAAATACAAAAGATCTTCAAGAAACCTGCTCTTTTGGATTAGAATTGAAGCAGCTATTAAACTCCGTAAGAATCCAGAATTTTTTTCACAAAAGGACCAAGCATATAAAAGTATGCATTTCTTCAATTAAAAGAACAAGTTCAATATGAATGAAAATACGAAGTAGCTCAAGATTAAGCAAGTGAGAAAAAATTGCAGATGAACTAACAAAGCCTCTACATCAACCAAGATTAATGATGCTGAATGGGAAAATTGAATGACTAACCACGTTGCAGAATAAAAAAAATAAAAGGAAAGTGTATGAGAAGAAAATTGTTTGATTACTATGGAAATATATTTTGTATTTTGATATTTTATTTATAGGCTACTATCCAGTAAAAAGAATTCCCTGAGGCAAACAATGACCGAATTTATGAAATGTATCATAGTCTTGTTTTATTATTATGAGAAATTGTTTCTCGTGTGCTCTTAATAAACACACACATTATAAAGAAATAAATAGGGTTAATAGTTCTAATAAATAAATCACATATTAATTCACATGTGTTTATCAATTAATTCTTATATGGATTGTTACCCAAGTAGAAACCCGATCTACTTGAAATACATTCTTAACTTTCCTTTCTTTTCTTTATCTACCTCCTTTTCCCAAGACTGGGGTAAGGTTCATGAGTCATGCATCGGAAAAAGAAAAAGCAGTAGAAGAATATGAACAAAAGTCGAAAAGAAAGCCAGCCTTACCGCCCCCTTCTGTACCAATTAATTAGTGAGAACTCGCTCACAGAACAGGAAAATCCAACCCTAGTGAGGCTTCATGGGAAACCAAAACGAAGAATAAAAAAAAAAATAAAAATGAGGTAAAAAAAAAGCGACGGAAACCCTCACTATGGTAAAAATCGATACATGTCAGGTTCATATCATTGGCCAGGTGGGCCACAAAAATGCCCCCCTCACGAAAACCCGCCATTCACTCCCTATTATGCAACCTTTATTCTACGCCTCGAGCCAAAACTCACAATTATCTCTCACTTCAGACATTCGTTCACAAAGACTCAATCCACACTTTTCTTAAAACAGTCTCCCAGCCAAAGGTACGTTCCCAAACAAACAATTACCACTCATACATCCAGCTTAACAACACGACTATCATTCATAAACCTTTCCACATGAACCAAACCATCTCAGCATGACTATTCATTTATTCTCATATTACCCCTTTAAAAAAACTTCACACCACATCAATATCTCTATTAATAAATATTCATTCCATCATTTTAATCAATTCACCACACCTAACAATGCACCCTAAGATTTGTCCATCTGAACACATTGAACTTTAGATCTATACTCTATCCAGACCATAGTATCACTATTATATAAAACCAGTAACAACATACCCTCAAATAAGACCCTAGCGAATAAACAACTCAAGACTTAGTCCCCTTACATTCACCAACAAACAATTTATTGCACCAGCTACAACCTTCCTGCCATTACACAACTTTCCTAAACAAACACTGAGCATCATCCGTAACTCCCTTCTACATCCAACACATACCAATAAAAAATATTTAACACTCAGACACGTGTTAAACCAGCTTGCTCAACCATCTAATATAAAACTTCAACACTAAAGAGAAGACCTGATCCTCAAAAACTTCAAAACCATAAAAACCTTTACCATTATTCCAAACAGTTTACTTTCAAGCTGCTCACTTTTACAGCACCCTGCCAAATCTCTCTACCAACCCTCTCAAAACTCTCTTCACAGATTCGCCACACAGAAAACCAAATCATTCTCATATAATAGGTAGGGCACCCTCCAACCCCTTCCATTCTACACATACATTCTAAAAACACCATTTCTGCCATCCCCACCTCAAATTCTTCATAACCCCATCATATACAAATTGAAAATAAACCAAGGAAGACACAATACACAACCCTGTCTCACTACCGCTATATTAATGCACTAAACCAATACCTATAATATAGACACCATTAATATTCTTACACACGACTTTCACTATCAGTCATACATACTAAAATTTGAATTCTCATTGAAAAACAGAAAGCACCTACCACCACACCAATATATCACTAACAGAACCAAATGACACCATAAAGCATTCCCTAGTTAACTCTATCATACGCCTGTTAAAAAACCAAAAAACCAAAATACAATTTATTCTTCT
Source organism: Trachelipus rathkii (assembly GCA_015478945.1). Taxonomy (NCBI): domain Eukaryota; kingdom Metazoa; phylum Arthropoda; class Malacostraca; order Isopoda; family Trachelipodidae; genus Trachelipus; species Trachelipus rathkii. The sequence continues at coordinate 3,090 of JABUQX010095084.1, forward strand.
TCTCCTCATTTTTCTCATCATAAAATTGTTCACAATGTAAAAAGAATTCTGAATCCACACATATCCTCTAACCAACTAGCCTAAACCACCTTGTTCTCACCCAATAAAACAGTCCTTCAGTCACTCGACGCACTTTATCGACCAAAATACCAGGAGCATAAATATACTCCTACAACAATCAATAAACTTGTTCCCATCTATAAATTTCGCACATTCCCTTTTCCCCTTACCCCTTATATAAGGGTAATATTACCGCTCTAACACCTCACAATCCCTTGGAACTATAAAACTTCCATAAACGCTTTTTACACAACTGTATTTCCAAATTCAATCAATATACAAATCATCATCTCGCCTCCGTCTTGAATCATTTCACCAGTAATTTCATCTAAAACTTGCAGATTAACCATACTTCAACATTCTCACTCATACACATTTACCATCCTCCTATACTAATAAACCTAATCCACCAAATACCATTGCCTTAAACTTGCACCATCAACCCACACACATTCACATCACCTTCTTTTCAAATTACTGTTAATCAAATGTGCAATTACGATAGTGATTCTTTCCACACTTCCCCAACAAAAAGACCATTTACATCAGGTACAAAAGCACCACCCCTATTCATTATTCTAAAGCGATTCCCCTTATAATCTCATTCTATAAACACTTACAATACGCGCTTCCCTTCCAAAGAAGAAGCTTCTATTCCAATTGTAAGTCCAATTCATAACCTCCTTCCAAACTGTTCATTTACCTCTTGTCTTCTCTTCTACGTTTGCACCTTTTAGTATTTCTTAAATATATATTACTACCTTAATATAATAATCCAAGCAAATATTTACTTGACAAATATAATACAGTAAGGTGATAATGATGGAGTCAAAGTTAAAATTCACATTAGTTGAATCAATAATTAGAATGTAGTGTGGTTAGTATGGTGAAAACACCATAATGGAAACTTATTCCGTTCCGGAATAAGAAGCCCATTGTTATTAATAAGGTAGACTGCATCTTACAAGTAAAATATATTTTTTTTACATGGTGTTCAGATTTTTCTCGTTGGTTTTTATATGGTTTAATTTTTATAGCAATTTTTTTTCTTTCTAACAGTAGACAATCACCCATGTATTTGTATTTTAAATAAATCTTAATTATAACTTTAACACACAAAACACCATAGTTCAAAAGCTTGTTATAAAGCTTAAAATGAAAACATACTTCTCAAAGTAATGAATGATGATTATTTCCATGAAAATCATCGATGTTGATGTAAACCCATCAGAATTTAGGAAAACAACACTACATAATAGACGAAGCTTGCAGATAATTCTCCAGGTATGATAATCATGTTCAAACATCCTAAGAATAAACATTGATAAATTAAGGTAATTTAATAAAGTACCTCACTCAATTCTCTTATAGTACTTCCAAGATTCCCAAACCCTGTAAGAATTCTTACTGGAAACTATCGTAGGAACTAATTAACTTAAACAAGACCCCCCTCAACAAAAGACTTTTTATCGTTAGGAATGTAAGGTCTCACTATTTTTCATATTCACAATAAATACTGTAATTAATAAAGTCAAAATATAAATCTAATAAAGTCTATATTCTAAAAGCTAAAGATTGCAATCTATATTTTATAGGGTTTTAATTTCTGGTCAATTCTTGACCTTGTGATCGAGACTTCTACTAGAAGTTCTTGTTCTGAATCCCGATCTTTGTTGTTGGAAAAAAAGTTCTCTGCCAGCTACAGGTCCTAATCAATAGGGAAACTCTAATATCAGTTAACCTAGTTATAAGATGAACGTCAAAATCAAACCTCTTAAATTTGACTAAGTCCCCGTAATACTTACCTAGTTATTACCTTGTTTTCGTTGAGATTGTTCCACAATTAAAAAATATACAAATTTTTGTATCTGGAGATCATAATCTCAAACCAACACCCTAATAAAATAAAATTATTTAATTACTTTAAGCGTTTTAGGTTTAAGAAAATTAATAACAAACATAAGCAGGTATCCCATAAACATACTGGAGTCTGATCTGCTTCATCTATCAAGCTTCCCCGTTACTTTATCCCGATAACTGTGAATGTAATTAAATTACTCTACTACTTTGTGAAAGTAAATATGGATAATAAATCTATCTTATACTTTCTTTTTCATTTCCCCTCTAACTTCTCTATTGTTTATAATGATCTACCTTTAGCCACAAACCAGGAGCATTTGGAACAAGCGGGTGGTCCCTTTTTATGAAAACCGACTATAATATTGTAAAGTCGATGGTTCTTTTCAATATCTCCTCCAGGTAGATAAAGCATAATTCCTTTTTAATTTTCTCACTGTTCTTTATTATTTTATTAACTTCGATAATACTAATTACTTTTTCATCTGGAGGTCAAGTGACCGTACTTATTCATGCCCTCGTCACTTGGTCTCCACTACATAAATACAAGAAAATAAAAAATTGGCGCGAACAGGGACCATCTGTCTTGTTCGGTGCTCTTGCTTGCCACTGGATTGTGATTTTAGATCACTTCGCCACTGTCAAACCTCACAAAACAGTATAATTAAAGACATTATCCCTATAATTCTCTCATACTGTCTTAAAATTCTTTATATCATATACTTAATCATTCTTTCTTAAGAGTGAATGAGTTTGAAAGAAATTGAAAGAACTCCTTGATAATTTGTATTAAAACTATACAACATTTATAAGCAATTTAAAATACGTAATTGCTTTATGGTTACTTTATTAAACTTATAACATTACAACTAAAAGTAATTTAAAATACTTAATTGCTTTATAGTTGTGTATTAAAACTATAAACTCCAATTTATAATAATGACTGCCAAAAGCGTTCCCCGTAGTGACAATAATAATGTTGATCACTCAGATGCATCCACTGAGCCAGAGTCTCCAGAGATCCCTACCACTACTTTGATTGATTTTCCCATCCATGAGGAAACTACTCTTTTAGATTCAAATAGGGATTTACTCACCTTTAACCATAATTTTCAAAAACATGCTGACCATGAACAGGCAATAGCTTTGGTTAGTTATCCCCACAGTATCGATTCCCAAAATGGTCGTCACCCATCACAATATTCACAGAACTTACATGGTCCTAAACCATCACATCATTTTTCTTACAATGTTGAGGATTCACATCGTTCAAATCCTCCATACCTACCACCTAAGTCAAAGTCGTACCCACGTAACACTAAGCATAATTTCCCATTGCACCAAAATTCTTACTCAAGATCAAAAACAAACACTGATATGTACTCAGGTCCCATCATAAAACAAAAAATCGATAGGATGGAAGAATCCATCTTACACTTGAATTCCTTACTCAAGAATTCACATAATCTTAATGGGGTAGACCCTGGGACATATACACTAGATAATGGTAAGAATTTCCTAACTTATTTAGCGGATTTTGAGGCTTACTGCCAACTTCATTATCCCACAGCCTATCACAAATGGTTAAATTTACTCGGCAGACAACTTGACGGTCACTTCCTTAATGTCTATCATCTTATTACCAAAGACGATAGAGATTATTTCTCTGTTCGAGAGACCCTCATCCAATGGTATGAGGAAGAGGAGAGAAAAAGGAGGGAATACCTATTTCATACATTTAAATCTGCCCGTCGTTAAAAAAATGAGAGTATTCGTTTGTTTGCCTACAGGCTAGAACGTCTGGCTAGTCATGCTCACCATGGTCTAGACATGAGTGGCCACGAATCTCTCCGAACTACATTTTTATGTAGCCTTCCCACAAACATAGAACAAGGTGTTAGAGAGTACATAAAAATGTACGAGCTCAATAAAAATTGGCGTACACCCTGGTCCGATATCATGGGGTATGCTGAATTTCTATACACCCATAACAAAGATTTCTCAAATTTCCCATTCACATATCCCCCGAACACAGAACATGTCGTAAAGAATACACAAAATACTAATTACCCTTCTAAGGTTTCCACTCATACAACTTCTAAAAAGTTACATTCTTCTAAGAACATAACCTATCACAACTCTTCTTTAAACAATCGCGGTGGTCGTCACCCTTTTCGCGATCTTCCTCATAAAAATTCCCCACATGAAAATAATCGAGCTTTTACTCCTAAAAGACCTAACCTAGATTCTGTTGACCGTAAGACCCTTGTCTGTGATTTTTGCCATAAAATCGGTCATCAGATGCGTGAATGTTACAAATATTTGGAAATTTGAATATTACTGCAAAAAGAAAGGTCACGATAACGCTAAAAAGTCAGACACATATTCAAAATGTTCAACATCTTTTCCACAGAATTGCAAGGTTTGTTTGTCTTTTTGTGGGAGGTCCTCACCCGGGATGAAGTGTCCTCAACACCCTCCAATCTCAAAAACGCCGCCAGACCTCTCCGAACACTCATAACTTCTAAGTTTCCAGCTACTTCTAATTCTTCCACTGAACATACTAACTATAGATGTATAATTAACGGAAAATCTTCTTCCCAAAAAACGGAACAAAGTTATCACGTCCACGGAAGAAATGTCCGTTGTTTTCCGTTAGTCCAATCACCTTCTCAGGATACTAATTCCAATTTGCCTAAAACTTTATCTAATACTCATGTACCTAAATTCCAAGTTTACCTAAATACTAATGTACTTAAGCACTGTTTTACTTTTTCCTTCCGCCCTTAGAAAAAAAAAAAAAAAAAAAAAAAAAAAAAAAAAAAAGAAAATAGTATAAAAAAAAACAAAAAATAAAAAAAAAAAAAAAATGAAAAAGCAAAGGACAAGAAAAAAAAGAAAAAGAAAAAAAAAAAAAACAAAAAAAAAAAAAGGTGGTCTCGTAAAGCAGAAACCTAATTCTACGTCTAACCCTTGTGTCTAACACTACAATTAACCTGACTCTTGTTTACGCTAATTACTAATTTAACCTAACTCATTTTTTTTTTAATTGTACACTCTGTAAATAAACTTTGAGCATAGTACTCAAAGAACCATATAGTCCTTCTTTACCAAAGTTAAATGCACCAGTTGTAAGTAATCCACACTGTAGGAAGAGAAAGCCAAGACACAACCGATTTTCAATTAAAGTTCCCATTTCACTGACATGGAATCATTCCACATTACAATTCACCCCAAGAAACGAATTCTTCCTTATTCTGACAAACACAGAACACTGAAAACCCACAAACTTACCTGTAAACTTTAAGATGACAAACTACTAAACGATTTACACAGTCAGTGATACGCACACTGTAGGCTGTCCAATTGTACACACAGTTTCAACAAACACAAAATCAGTTAACAATATCAGTAAGCTTTCGAAAAATAGCCTTCAAAGTTCAAAAAATTGGTATTGTAATTGACAACTGGTGCAAAAGTTATTAGAAAATAAATTACATATGGACGATTCCCCAACAAACTTAAAAACACTATATAATAAAACCTTCTAAGAGACATCGAATAAATGCCATCAGCGGCTTAACACATGAAACACACCATGAAATCCACTTAGATTCATAACATAGATATTCCATTACAGCTTTTTGATAGTACTTAAATTCTAAACTACCAACCATAATCATTTCTTTTCAATAAACTCGAGAAATGATGCTAGCTCCAGTGGTATTGGGAGCTATCTAATAGTAAAAGAAAAATCATTTACTTCTTCTTTAACAATGCGTAGATTAATCAAACGACTCGGCAACAAATTTGATTGCATAACCAAAGATATGAGTCGGTCTCACACCAATAATGGTCAGAAAATTCCTTTAATTACCTACCCCATGACAAAGATAATTTAACGCAAAAACTGCGTTGTATTCTTTAAGTCAAGATATAAAATGCCGTGATCAATTTACGTCACGAGCTCTAGTTGAAAGACACCACACACTCACACTCCTATGTCTATCACCACATTCTTAAGGAAAATTAATATAGCCATACTATATTTTCCTCCAACCTTATGATACATGGTCAATGATAATGAACGATGTTGAAAAGGCAGAGTAGGAAGACGAGTGAGATCCCTCATATTTGCAGATGATGTCTCTGGATGCACAATGCAGTAAAGTCATAAAACCGAGCGTTTCTCCATAACCGAAGTTAGCAAGAAACCGAGACATCCGTGGTAAATGTACTTAGATAATGTAAGGTAACTCTTTTCAGTTTTGTATTAATTAAAGATGTTGTCTAAATACTAATTTGCTCCAAAGAACAAAAAAAAAAATTTTCCCCAATAATTTTCCAATTATACTTTTGGGATCACATATATTTAAAATAATATTGGTAACAAACCAATAATATTCTCAATAATAGATTTCGAAACGAAAAATAATTAATAAATTTATTTATTATCAATGTCAAAAATTACTAATATAAAATTTTTTGCATTCTCCACACACATTATGAAGGTCTAAAAGTGGTGTTTAGCAAATTTTAGACACCGACTCCCAAAAACTAAAATCACAATAGAGAAGTGCAAACCGGAGAGTAAAATTTTATGGCCGGAGGAGCCGGAAAAGCCGGAGAGAAGCCGGAGATAAAAATATTTTATTCCGGCCGGAGGCCAAGAGAGATCAATCCTGCCGAGAATGAAAATTTCCATTTAAATATACATACCTTATATATCATAATAAATAAATATATATTATATATTAAATATATTATATATATAAATTATATATAATATATATATAACAATTATATAATATCATAATAAATATATATATATATATAATAATTATAATATAATATATATATATATATATTAATAATATTATAATTTATATTATATAATATTTAATATAAATATATGATATAATATAAATATATATAGCTATATATATATAATATATATATATATATAATATATATATAATATATATATATATATATATAAAGATAATAATTATATATAATATAATATATATATAAATATATATAATATATATATATTTATATATCATATATATATATATAAAATTAATATATATATATAATATATGTAATATATATATAAGATATTATAATACATAAATAGATAATAATATAATCATATATATAATAATATATATATAATATAATAAATATATCATATATATAAATATATTATATAATAGTAATATATATAATATTAAATACTAACAATATAAATAATATATAATAAATATATATATCACAATATATAGTAGATAATAATATATATATATATATATATATATAATATATAATATATATACTAGTGTATATTATCTATATATAGAGGGATACATATACATATATACATAGGCTTTTTAAATATATAATAGTAAATATAAGATATGAGGATTAGACTCTAAACGAGTCCGGATCCTAAGTAGTAACAACCTAGAGAAGTTACACTCCTTGAAGAAGGGATAAACCCGTGAGGTGTGAACTACTTGTGCGGTGGACTAGGAATTTTATTTTTTTTTTTATACATTATATCAAGAGGAAAACCCCAAAAAAGGTCAAAATAAATTATAGCAAACTTTTTACTGGATCATCTTGAGAGAAACAATAAAACCATATATTGTGAAGATTAAAGAATATTTGAAACTTCAAGAGGAAAAGTGCCGAAAGAAAACATGATATACAGACCCAGCAGAGATGATGATCCACCATAAAGATCCACAATTAACCATATCAAAAACATTCTACTCTATTAAAAAAAAACTCTTCAGACCTACACTATTTGAAAAATAAACGATAAAAACCAATAGATTTGGGAAAATACATGATAGAAAAAAAGCACCAGAAACTATCATTTCCAAATGGGAATTGATTGCCATTTATAACTTTTAGTTGAAAGAGATTGGATTAAAAGAATTAATAAAATTCAACGTATTCCACAAATATAAATAAAAATTCCAATCAAGGAGGTACTTTTCAGAAGAGATTATACCAACAAAACAATATATAAAAAAGGGTAAAGAACAAAATAAATACACTATCAGCTACACAGAAATTCAAGCAAATAATCATTAACACCAGATATTGGACTGCTCATATACAATGAAAGCATATAAACGATACAGTATTCAGAGGCCTTGAGGATTAGAGAATAAGATTTTCAAAAGGCAGAGTGAAAACATTACAATCAGTAGTTTTAGTGTTTTTCATTCATGCAGCAGAAAAAATAAATAATGATCTAAAAAGTGAGGAAAAAATACTTAAGAGCTGGGATTTAAAAAAAATAAAATAATTCATTGTTGTCCTAAGATAACGACCAAACATATACAAAAAGTATGAGAGCACAGGATGTTAATAAAAAAGAGAAGACAATGTTTTATTCATTCCTTACAGCTAGAATTACATGATGCTATATTTTCTCAAAATCAATTAAAGATTTAATTACTTTATGTAAGAGAAAAATTGTAAGTCATTTTAAGTAATCACACAATTGATAAACTAAATTAAAGGTAATATCAATATCTAATTTGCCATACACAATCTATCAAAGATGTGGAAACAAGATGGAATTCATAATATTATATGCTGCAAAGGATTCATAGATGCAAAAAAAATTGCAAATTATTATATGATTTTACAAAATCAAAACAATATAGATATAACTTAAAGGCAAATCACTGGAAGCTAATGGAGAATATAACTTTGATTAATACATTTGAAGAATTAAAAATAAAAGAGTCGAGTGATATGATGTAAGATTTATCTTTTTATTAATACCTATGCAGTTAATGCTTGGCAAAAAAATATGACGCAACAACTTGGAAGGATAGCGGTCTGTAAAAACTATGAAAGATGAACATTTAAATTCTGTTACTGAACGTTTTGGTACCCATTAAAGAGAATAAACTTATGTACTATTGCAACAGTTCTAAATCGCACAAACATAATAATAAGTTCCCTTTGATATTATTGATCAAAATAAAACAAAATACTTTATGCTCAAAAAAAGAAGAATAAAAAACCTTTTATAAAAAGCTAAAGAAAATATTACATTAAGTTCAGATACTGATGAACAAAATGATGATCAACTAATCAATCTTTAACAGATTCACATGAAGATTCTGAAAATGAAACGGCAGATATTGATAAGGAAGCACATTCAATTCTGGAAGTGCTTTGATGACATGATACAAGAAAAATAAAAATCATTAGAAGAAAATGAAGGATATTCAGATACAATCATCCCAAGTGGAAACTGATCAAAGGAGAAAAAAAGTTAAAATGCAAACGTAGAAGCAGGCAGTAAGAGAAAACAACATGAATTAGAAAAATACTAAAATCAAACTAACTCAGATGCAAAATAAATTTTTGCAGGCAAAACAAACTTATGGCAAGAAAATCGGATGCTAAGATCTAACTGTTAAGAGAGGAGGAAAGAAAGAAAAGCATATTTACTGATTGCAATAACTTACCTAATTAGCTGGATAATATCTCTCTGCCCACCTTACAAAAGTGTATTTGCCAAGAGCGAGAGAATGATATTTATCCAAGCAGGAAATATTATTCTACAAGTAACAGGAATCGTCCTCTTTCTCCAACACTAGCTGCTCAGCTCCTGTTTCTTCATCACATAATAATAAGAGCACTTGATTTAAATAAAAATAGAAGAATGGTACCATAAATAACAATGCAATAAACCTATTCCTTGAAATATAACTTTCACTGAACTTGTGTTAACAATATAATTAAATTTTCTCAAAAAATTCTATTGTGATACTCTATACAGTTTCGATAACAGCTGGTAAATCACTTTATCTATATAATAAAAATATAATATATATATAATTAATATATATATATATATAATATAATATCTATATATATATAAAAAATAAATAATATAATATAAAATATATTAAATAATATATATAAATAACTATATATATAATATATATATATAATATATAAAAAATAAATAATTATATATATATAATAATATGAATATATATATATATATATATATATATATATAGTATTCAAATGTTAGCTTGTTAAAACTTAAAAGCTCTTTAATAATCATTTATAAAAGGATTAGGATAATATAATATAATTTTTTATATATTTTGGTCAGATATGGAATGTAGTTTAAGGTTTTTCTAATTGATTTACATAATTTCTGTAAATTCGGCATTTAAAGCTACACACTCACACCACACTCTGTTAAGGGTTTGTTCATTTGGATCTCAAACCCTTTTCAAGTTGTTTAATTCAAATATTAGTTAATTAAGTAAAAATGGTGTCATAATAGGCTCCTAATTAATTATCATATATTAATTATATTATAAAAATATTAAGTTAATAAAGTTTTTGATATTATCACTAAAACAAACAAAAAACTATATTTATTAATTTTTTTTACACTTTTATAGTATGTAAGATCAGAATTAAATTACTAAATAAATTTAATAATTCACATTAAATCTCATTATTTATTACTTTCAATGAAATATAACTATTTTATTATTTTCAAAACTAAACTCTTTTAAAATATAGGTCTCGGGCCGGAGAAAGCCGAGATAAAGTGTCTCCGGCCGAGAGCCGGAGAAATCTTTAAAAGGCCCAGAGAACTGAACCGCAAAAAAGCCAGGAGCCAGGAGCCGGAGTACACTAGCAATCCCTATATATATATATCTCGTAAAACTAAGTTTAGGCTCGTGTCATCTATATAATGCCTTCGAAAGTAAGGTGGGGTTTTTAAGCTTAGTGGGGAAGAGTGTAAGAGGTGATTGTGGAGTCCAGGTTAAAATTCACTTAGTTGAATAATAATTAGAATGTAGTGTGGTTAGTATGGTGAAAACACCATAATGGAACTTATTCCGTTCCGGAATAAGAAGCCCATTGTTATTAAGGTGACTGCATCTTAAGTAAATATATTTTTTTCATGTTCAGTTTCATTATTTACTCTTGGGTTTTTATATGGTTACTAAAGCAGTTTTTCTTTCTTACAGTAGACATCCCCATGTATTTTGTATTTATAATCTTAATAATATAAACTTTAACACACAACACAATAAAGTTCAAAAGCTTGAATACTACAACGACTATATGAAAACATACTTATCAAGTATGAATGCATGTTAATATATTTCCACATCAAACTCATCGATAGTATGATAGATACCCATGAAAATTTAGGAAAACAACACTTACAATAAATAGCGAAAATAACGCATATATTCTCCCAGTAATGTAAATCATGTTCGATACTCTAGATATACAATTGATAAATAAAGGTAATGTTAAAAATGAAAGTACTCCACTTCATTTCCTTCTTATAGTCACTTTCCAAAGATTCCTGCAACTCCTAGATGTATTCTTCTGGACGTAGGCAACTAAATTCTTAACAAGACCCCTCACAGACCTTTTATCGTTAGGAAGTAAGGTCTACCTATTTTCATATTAAATAAATCATGTAATAAACATAATAAAGTAAAATTATCTTTTAACTTCTAAAGCTAAATTGGCATCTATATTTTTAATAGGTTTATTCTGTGTCAATTTCTTGACCTTCGAGTGATGAACTCTACTCAGAAGTCTTGTTTACCTGAATCCCACTTGTATAATACATAATGGAAAAGTGTTTGCGCCAGCTCAGTCCTAATCATAGAAACTCTTAAGTTTATACCTAGATTTAGTCAAATTCCCCTTATCATTTTGAATAATAATAGTTACCCAGTTGTTACCTTGTTTCGTTGAGATTGTTCCACAATTAAATACATTTTTGTATCTGGAATCTTACTCAAAAACCACACCAACACTAATAAAGTATTATTTAATTATTATGCCTCTCAGTTAGGGTCATTCCACACACACTTAACACGACATTTTTCAACTGACCCCTTTCGATGCATGAAAATTGGCAACTAACAATCTTGTTGAGAAATATGAATGGGTTTTTTTTATTGCAGGTCTTAGCTCATAGTTCAGAAAATAATATGTGAAAACTTTGGTCAAAAATGTTCAAATTTTTATAGTGAGTAGTCCTAGGTAAAATACAATATCAAATCAGGCGTTTCTATGGCATTAGAAGCATCGAGTGTAAAGACCATATTAAAATAGATCTTGAATAGCTTGTACAACTTTATTTTAGATGATTAGTTGACCTCGGAGGTCAAAAAAATTGACCTTTTGGTGACCTTGACCTAATGAAAACAAAACTCACAATATTCGATTTTTATGTTTATCAACGTTGCTGCAATTATATTGGTATATAGATGTAATATTTCATATTTTTTTAATGAATAATTTTAAAAAATTTGCTAGAGAAAATATAAAGCAAAATATAATCGAGTACAAAATATCACATTATTTCACTTTTTTGGCCAATTTTTTATCTCATTCAAATGTATAAGTCCAAAGCCAATTTCCATTATCGCACTCATCTCTCTCATCTATATATATATTATATAGAGAGAAACTATATAATACAGAGTATAATTATACTATAAAGTTAGCTATAATAGTATTATATAATAAAATAATATATATATATATATATATAAATATAATATCGATATAGATATATTAATATATATAATATACTATATATTATATAATAAATCATATATAATAATATATATATATAATATATATATATATAATAAAAATATATATATGGATATATATATATCCCTTTTTCTATAAGGTAATAAGATAGATAAGAAAGGTGTACTAGATAATGCATAGGTAATAAAAGAGATAATAAATACATTAAAAATTAAAAGTTTTTTCAATAATTTTTTGATTACGCTATTAATTTTAAACCAATATATATATATATATATATACATATAATATATATAAAATATATATATATATATAATAAATATAATAAATATTATAAATATAATATATATATATATATATATAATAATATAGGGAAAACTTTAAATAATGATTTAATAATCTCATAATACTTATCAAGTATACAGGTAGAACAATATTAAGATAAAGAGACACTTAATGGTATTATATGAGATTTTCATAATTTTTTTTTTTTTTCACATAAAATTTTAATATTTATATTCATTTTGAATCATAAAAAGAAAGGGATAGTGTGATAAATTTCACAGTAAAACGTTTTCCGCTTTCAAATCTTTGGTTGTTTTAAACCATTACTCTTTTTTCTTTATTTTGTGTATATAAAGAGGCTATCCTGTGTACTGTGAACTATAGATAATTTCATGTGAAACACTGTAAGTGCACAGATATATAATAAATTATAATATATATATATATAATAATATAAATATATATATATAATAATAAATAATATATAATAATATTTAATATATATATATATAAAATAATTGTTTTTTTTTTTTTTTTTGCAGATGGAGTTGAAAGATGGTGGTATATGAGTGGAAAATTTTGAGTTTTGACCGACTATTAATGTACATCAGAAAAAAAGATAAAGAAAAATCTTCTAAATGTGACAAAAAATTTGATTGATAAATATCCTAATTTAAATTTTGAGATATACCACAAATTATGTAGTAACTGTCGCAAAAAATTAACAAAGGATCAAAGTGAAAAGGGTTCTTCATCAAGTCAATCATTGCATTCCTCTCCTGAAGTGGAGTCTGCCCAACATGAAGTTGATGATGATGGTGCTCAAATGGAATATGAAGTTAGTGAAATTAATAAATCATTGGTCTCGCTTGAAGAAACACCAATTAAATTATCTAAACTATCTGGCAAACCCAGTTATGCCAAGAAAAAGCTATGTAAAGTAACAACAGCTTATAAAAGGAAACTTGAACTAGCCACTGGGCAACCAATTACAGACAGTGACACTGATAATACAGAAATAGAAATTCTTCAGCAGTTAAAAGAAAAATTCAATGAGGAATCTACAAGCAGAAGTGAAAAGCTTTCTATTTTAACTATCTTGCCAAAACGCTGGCCATTAACAAGAATAATGAAAGAGTTTAATTGCTCCAATTTCATGGCTAGGCAAGCAAAGAATTTGGCAAAAGAGAAAGGAGAACACTGAATGTAAGATTAGGAAAAAGACTAGACAGTGAACACATTTCCATTGTAATTGACTTCTATCATTCAGCAGATGTGTCCAGAGAAATGCCAGGAATGAAAGATTGTGTGTCTGTAAAAAGAGTTGATGGAACGAGAGAAAAGAAGCAAAAGTTTCTAATCCTGTGCAACTTAAAGGAAGCATATCAGCTTTTCAAAGAGAAGCACCCAGATATCAAAATCGGGTTTTCAAAGTTTGCACAGAACTTCGTCAAAAGAATAGTATATACTAAGGGTCCCAATGTACTACATAGTTTGCCAGTCGAATAAAAAAATTTAAATTTGTTAAAATAAAGGTATCAATAATTAATGATTGTCGGCTAATAAATAATATAAAATAATATATAACTAATATAAATATATATATATATATATTAAAATATATATATTTATATATTATATAGATAATATATAATATAATATATAATATAATATATATATACAAAATATAAATATATAATATAAAAATAACAAAGTATATTATATAATATATATATATATTAATATAATATAATATATATATATAATATAATAATATATATATAATAAATAAATATAAATAAATATAATTATTAATATAATATATATTATATATATAAAATATAGATAAATTATATAATTATATAAGTTCTTTCATCATACTAAAAAGATATACAATAATATTGCGATCAGCTGATCTTCCCATTTTCAAGACCTACAATATAATGATAAAATATTAAAAGAATCACTCTGTAATTTTAAAAAAAAAGTGAAAAAAGTGAAATTGAGTACTAAATTTAAATGCTTAATTTCTAAACCAAAAACCAAAACAAAAATTAAATTACATAAAAAAATAAAATATACATAAAAAAAAAATATTCAAAGTTTTGAAAAATAAAAAATCGGAAAATAATTTTTTTTTATTCAAAGGTCAAGGTCGACCAAAAGTCCAAATTTTATTTGACCTCACGAGGTCAAAATCATCTAAAATAAATGTTGTATCAGCTATTCAAGATCATTAAATGGTCATTTACACGATGCTTCTAAAGTGCCATAAGAAGCCGAGATATTGTATTTTGACCTAGGACTACTCTCTCAAAATTGAACATTTTGACCAAAGTTTCAAAGGTCATATTTTCTGAACCGTATGAGCTAGAGACCTGCAATAAACACCATTCATATTTTCTCAACAAGATCTGTTAGTTGTGACCATTTTTCAAATAATCAGCGCAAAGGGCTCTACGGAAAAAATTAACCAAAAAATGCAGAGAAGTGACAAAGGCAGGAGAAGTAAATTATAAACATAAGCAGAAATACACCATAAACAATAACTGAGTCTGAATTGCTTCATGCTATCATAGAGCTATCTCCCTTACTGATATCCTGATAACTGTGATGTATTAACAGTACTCTGACTACTTGTGAAGTATAATAAGGATTAATAAATCTATCTTTTACTTCTTTTTTCTATATCTCAACCCTTCTAGACTTCTGCTATTGTTATAAAAGTGATCTACCTTTAGTCCACAAACCCAGAGCATATTTGAAACAAGCGGGTGGAACCCCTTTTCCTGTATCCGCCAAAGTAGAAACGAAGTCATAATAAGGTTAATCTTTTCAAATATCTCCTACCAGAGTAGATAAAGCAAATAAATTAATATACATTTTCTACACTGTTTTAATTATTTTTATAATTCGAGAGAGGTTACTAATAATACTTTTTCATCTGGAGGTAAAGTGACCGTACTTATCTGCCCTCTAATGTCATCTGAGTCCTTCTCACTAACAGTAATAAATAAAACAGAATAGTATAAATATTAAATAATATATATAAATAAATAAATAAAAATAATATATTGATATATAATAAATATATAATATATTATATAATAATATAAATATAACTATATTATAATATTATTGAATAAAATATTTTGGAATCAGGTATCAAAGCAAAAATTAATGATATCAGTTTTTGAAAAAAATTATATGAATCTTTGTATCGAATATCAAGACTTAATTTATCAAGAGGTTATCTGTCAACATACTAAATAATATATTATATATATATATTATATTAGTATATATATATATATATATATATATAAATAATTTAATAAATAAAATATTTAAAGTTTTTTAAGTATATAATTTAATAATACTAGTATAGTATAAAAATTACATAAAAATACGGTAGTATTTAATTACATCATACATATAATTTACCATAATAACTACCTATGGTAATAACTCTAAGGAAGTAAACATAATGTTATTTTTATTCTTTCCTAGCATCTTATTTTTTTCAGTTCTTAAAAAAATTTCGACCTCATGCATTTTTTTTAATGGCGCCGATTTATTTAGCCATGCACGTTATTTACTTTTGAAGGGAGAAAACAAACCCCATTCACATCTCACCCCCACCCCCACACACATTCATCATCGTTAAGTTGCCAAGTACCACTATTTTTAGTTTTTTTCAATTTTTAATTGATTTTTAATTTATTTTCAATTTTAATGATTTTAATTTATTTCATTTTCTTGAATAACTTCCCAAAACATCACCTTTATAAAACTTCCTATTCTTTGAAGTTTTTTTTATTTTTGGTTTAACCATTTATAGCCATAAATGATAAAACCAACTTCTTTTATATCTAAGAGTCCACTGGCAATCCCACTTCTCCTTCTCCTCGTTTTCATTTCGCCGAACGCATGGATCTCCAGCGATATTTATTTACCTCTTGGCTGTGTTCCATTACTGTTGTGATAACCACAAGTGCGTTCTTTTAAAATATTTCTGGCACGTTGGGATTTGATTATAAAATAAAGCTGATCGAGTCAAGATTGCGCATTATTAACCCAAAGGCCTTAACTATTAATTACTCAACTCCGACTGGAAAAAGTTTGAGTAAAGTGGCGTCACTTGCTTAAAGAGAAACCTGAGAAATGAGTGTGATCACCTGAACCTGAAGAGAAAATACCCAAATATATCCGAAGCAGTGAAATTAAAGTGACGAAAACAAACGGTTTCAAAGTATAGGTGAAGAAATTGGAAAGACAAGTCGAAAAACTCAGAATCCGACGTGCCAGAACAATATGATGAGAACACTGGTTATCACAATGGGTAAGAAGAGTAATATGCACTAAAACACCATAGTTGAGAGGGAATAATCACTCATTCATTTATAAAAATGACGAAAATAAATTTTATTTTTTTTTAAAAAAATTGAGTGAATATTCCCAAAAAATAATAAAAAAAAAAAAAAAAAAAAAAAAAAAAAAAATGCAAAAAAAAAAAATAAGAGATAAATGAGTGATATACTCTTCTTACCATGTGATAACCAGTTGTTCTCAATATTGTCTGGCACGCGGATTCTGAGTTTTGCGACTTGCTTCCAATCTTCACCTTAAATTTGAAACCGTTTGTTTTGTCACTTTAATCACTGCTTCGGATAATATTTGGGTATCTTCTCTTCAGGCTAAATTGCCACTTTCATCTCAGGTTTCTCTTTAAGCAAGTGACGCCACTTTACTCATACTAATTTCCGGTTGGAGTTGAGTAATTAATAGTTAAGGCCTTTAGGTTAATAATGCGCAATCTTGACTCGATCAGCTTTATTTTATAATCAAATCCCAACGTGCCAGAAATATTTTAAAAGAACGCACTTGTGGTTATCACAACATTAATGGAACACAGCCAAGAGGTAAATAAATATCGCTGGAGATCCATGCGTTCGGCGAAATGAAAACGAGGAGAGGGAGAAGTGGGATTGCCAGTGGCATCTTAGATATAAAAGAAGTTGGTTTTATTCATTATGCAAAAATGGTTATTAAACGACAAAAAAAAAAACTTCAAAGAATACGAAAGTTTTATAAGAGTTGATGTTTTGGAGCAAGTTTCAAAAATGCAAAATTAAGAATCATTAAAAATTGAAAAAAAACTAAAAAAAAAGTAGTGGTACTTGGCAACTTAACGATGATGAATGTGTGTGGGGGTGGGGAAGTAAGATATGAATGGGGTTTGGTTTATTCTCACATTAAAAGTAATAAAGATGCCAATGCTAAATCAAATCGAACGCAACATTAACAAAAATGCATGAGGTGATGAATTTTTTAAGGACGGAAAAAAATAAAGATTGCTAGGAAAGAAATAAAAAAATATATTATATTTTTACTTTTCTTAGAGAGCTTTACCATAAGGAGTTATTATGTAAGATATATAATATATATATAATAATAATACTATATATAATATATATAAATAATATAATATATATATAATATATATATATATAATAATAAATATAATATATATATAATAATATCATATATAAAATATATAATAAAAAAAATTAAAAAATTAATAAATAAAATTAATTATTTAAAATATAATATATATATATATATATAATTTAATTAGTGTTGCACAGATACCGAAAATTTTAGTCCGATACAAGATACAAGTACCAACAATTTTTATCAAAACTGAGATATCAAAATTTTTGCTGATACCACGATACCAATAACTTTTATTCATATATATATATTATATTATATATATATAAAAAATAATATATATATATAAATAATAAAATAATATTAAATAATATAAATATATAGTATATATAATATAATTATATAGATTATATAATATAATAATGTAGTGGAAGGACCAAAGTAGACGAGGGCCATGAATGAAGACGGTCACTGACCCAGATGAAAAAAGTAATTTAGATTCATCAGAAGTTAATAAAAAAATAATAAAACAAGTGAGAAATATGTAAAAAATTATAACTTTATCTAACCTGGAGGATGCAATGAAGGAAGGAGCTGTCTTTGGAAGTAAATAGTGTGAGGAATAGCAGAGGAAAAAGGGACCCCCGCTGTTCCAAAATGCTCCTGTTTGTAAGCTAAAGGTAAATCAACTTATTAACAATGAAGAAGTAGAAAGGGGAAAATGAAAAAGTAAAGTAAAAAGATAGTTTATTAATCCATATATACTTTCACAAGTAGTAGAGGTAATGTTAATACATTCACCAGTTATCCGGGATAAGTAAGGGGATAGCTATGATAGATGAAGCAGATCAGACTCCAGTATGTTTATGGAGTACCTGCTTATGTTTATAATTTTCCTTAAACCTAAAACCGCAAATAATTAAATAATTACTTTATTAGGGTGTGGTTGAGAAGGTTCCAGATACAAAAATGTATGGAATGGTGTTTATTGCAGGTCTCTAGCTCATACGGTTCAGAAAATATGACCTTTGAAACTTTGGTCAAAATGTTCAATTTTGAGAGAGTAGTCCTAGGTCAAAATACAATATCTCGGCTTCTATGGCACTTAGAAGCATCGTGTAAAGACCATTTAATAGATCTTGAATAGCTGTACAACATTTAAATTTGATGTTTTGACCAGGGTGCGGAGGTCAAATAAAAATAATTGACCTTTTGGGACTATGAACCTTAGAAAAAAAAACTATTATTCGATTTATTTCAAACTTTGCTCAATTATTAATAATAAAATAATGATAAATAATTTAATTTATAATTTTTATGAATTATTAATTTTGGTTTTGGTTTGGTTTAGAAAATATAAGCAATTTAATAAGTAACAAAAGAATAATCACAATTTTTTCACTTTTTTTAAATTACAGAGTAGATATCATTATTTTATATCGAGAGATATATTAATAATGGTTATATAATAATAGACACTTTGATGAAAAGAAGCTATCTTTTATTGTAAAACCTTTTAGTACAATTAAACGTAATATAATATAATATTATACTATATTATATAATAATATATATATATATAATATAATTATATATATAATATTATATAAATATATATAATTATATATATAATATATTCATATATATATATATATATACTATAATAAAATATTTACGAGTATAAATAAGAATAGATTTCATATAATTTTTATTGAAATCACTGAACTTTATACTCTTTTATATATATATAAATTATATATATATAAATATATATATAAAAATAATATATATAATAATAATATACTATATAATATATAGTATGTGAAAAAAGAAAATTCTTAGACCTTTTATCATAACCATCATTTAGACCATTTTTTATAGTTCGACTGGCAAACATGAGTACCACTTGACCCTGGTAATACACATTCTTTTGGACGAAGTTCTGCAAACTTTGAAAACCCGATTTTGATATCTGGGTGCTTCTCTTTGAAAAGCTGATATGCTTCCTTTAAGTTGCACAGGATTAGAAACTTTTGCTTCTTTTCTCTTGTTCCATCAACTCGTTTTACAGACACACAATCTTTCATTCCTGGCATTTCTCTGGACACATCTGCTGAATGATAGAAGTCAATTACAATGGAAATGTGTTCACTGTCTAGTCTTTTTCCTAATCTTACATTCGGTGTTGAGAACACTCCTTTCTCTTTTGCCAAATTCTTTGCTTGCCTAGCCATGAAATTGGAGCAATTAAACTCTTTCATTATTCTTGTTAATGGCCAGCGTTTTGGCAAGATAGTTAAAATAGAAAGCTTTTCACTTCTGCTTGTAGATTCCTCATTGAATTTTTCTTTTAACTGCTGAAGAATTTCTATTTCTGTATTATCAGTGTCACTGTCTGTAATTGGTTGCCCAGTGGCTAGTTCAAGTTTCCTTTTAAAAGCTGTTGTTACTTTTAATACTTTTAATGATCGCGGTGATGGTTGCTTATTTCCTGTATAAGAAGATGAAAACGTGAATTCGGAAAATTATACGCTTTTTATGTTAACGAAATAATAAATTGTTTCAGAAAATCGTTTCTTATTTTCTCATTGTCTAATAATCAATCTCCTCCTAAATGGGTCACCTATTTTGTTTCCTTTTTATAAACGATAAACGATATCCCTATCGCTTCTTAACGTCAAGAAAACGAAATTGAAAAATCGCGTACCAGAAAAATTAATATAGATATCAAATGGTGAGGCTCGTTTACATAATTATTTCATTTTTTTACAGAGAAAGAGACCTTTGGTTATGAGATAAAAATTCCACTATTTAATATTGTTATCGAACTGGCATCCATCTGAAAAAAAAAAAAAAAAAAAATATATACTAATAATAATAATATAGTATATTATATAATATATAAATATATATATATAGTATATAATATATAAAATTATATATATAAAAAAATATATAAACAATATATATAATCTGCACTTACAGTGATTCACTGAATTATCTATAGTTCAACAAGTACAACATGATAGGCCTCTTTATAATACACAAATAAAGAAAAAAGAAGTAATGGTTTAAAAACAACCAAAGAATTTTTTTTTTATTTATTTTTTTTTTTTTTTTTTTTGAAAGCGTACATTTGAAAAATATCATGACTTAACATGAAAATATTTTCTTTCCAAAGTAATATAAAATAAGATTAATAATTAATTTATAAAAAAAAAAAAAAATATAGAAAATCTCATAAACCTATTAAGAGTCTCCTTATCTATATTTCTACCTTGATACTGTAAGTATAGAGAAATATAAAAATCATTAATTTAAAAATTTTATATATATAGCTATAATATATAATAATATATATATATAATATATAATATATATAATATATATATATATAAATATATAATAATATATATATATATCATATATAATATATAATATAAATAAATATAATAATGAGTTAAGGGATTATAAAACCCATAGATAGGAAAAACTTTAATTAATGATTTATTATCTCTATACCTATCTTATCTAGTACACCTTTCTTATCTATCTTATTACCTTATAGAAAAAAGGGATATATTATATACATTATAAAAATATATATTAAAATATATATATAATATATTATATATATAATATAGTATATATATATATAAATATATATATAATATATATATATATATATAATAAACCAGTATATAATTATATATATTATATATATAATAATAAATATAAATATTATATATAATATATATAAATATATATATATATATATTATATATATATTATATAAATTATAAATATATAGAAGAGAGGGAAAGAAATGGAAATGTTGGGACTATACATTGAATGAGATAAAAATTGCAAAAAAGTGAAAAATGTGATTAATTTGTACGTTTAAATTAAGATTGCTTATATTTTCTAAACCAAGCCAAAACCAAAATTAATTCACACATATAGTACTTGTAATAGAAAGTTAACAATGAATTGGAGCACGTTGGAAAAATCGAAATAATAAGTTTTTTTTTCAAGGTCAGGTCACCTAAAGTCAATTTTTTATTTGAGCACTCACGAGGTCAATCATAACTAAAAATAAATGTTCGTACAGCTATTCAAAGATCTATTAAAATGGTCTTTACACGAATGCTTCTAAAAGTGCCATTAGAAGCCGAGATATGTAATAATTGACCTAGGAACTACTCTCGTCAAAATATGAACATTTTGACAAAAAGTTTCAAAGGTCATATAATATCTGACCAGTAATGCAAGACTAGAGAACCTGCACTAAAAAACATTACATATTATTTCTAAACAAGATCTGTAGTGTGCCAAATTCAATGAGCAAAAATCGAAAGGGGTCAGAGGAAAATGTACAGTGTTGAAGTGACTTGGAATGACCCATAAACCTAAAAAACCGCAAATAATTAAATAAGAATTACTTTATTAGGGTGTGTTGAGAAGATTCACCAGATAAACAAAAAATGTATATTAATTGTGGAACAATCTTCAACGAAAACAGATTAATAACTAGGTAAGTATTACGGGGACTTAGTCAAAATTAAGAGGGTGATTTTGACTATAATTACTACAATAAAAGTTTACTTCTTAAGATAGGACGGGGCTGGCGGAGAACTTGTTCCAACAAACAAGATGGGATTCAGGAACAAGACTTCTAGTAGATAAAGTTCATCACAAGGTCAAGAATTGACCAGAAATTAAAAACCCTATAAATATAGATGCAATTAGCTTTAGAAAGTTAAGATATTTTCTTTATTAATTACAGTGATTTATTTAATATGAAAAATAGGAGACCTTACCCTAACGATAAAATGTCTGTGAGGGGTCTTGTTTAAGAATTAGTTCCTACGAGTCCAGAAGAATCACAGGGTTGAGGAATCTTGGGAAAGTACTATGAAGAAGGAAATGAAGTGAGTACTTTCATAAATTACCTATTTAATCAATGTTATCTAAGAGTCGAACATGATTACATACCTGGGAGAATATCGATCCTATTATGTAAGTGTTGTTTCCTAAATTCATGGGTACATCAACATCGATGATTTGATGGAAATAACATTATTCATACTTTGATAAGTATGTTTTCATTAAGCTTTAACAAGCTTTTTGAACTATGTGTTGTGTGTTAAAGTTATAATTAAGATTATAAAATACAAATACATGGGGATGTCTACTGTAAGAAAGAAAAACTGCTTTAGTAACCATATAAAAACCCAGGAGTAAATAATGAAAAAACAAAAAATAATATACATATGCAGTAAACATTAATAACTGAATGTACTATCTTATTCTATTAGAATAAGAATTCCATTCTAGGTTTTGGTCACATTGTGAAACTAATATTAAGAAATACATTTGACCTGGACTCCACACTCACCCTTACATATATATATATATATATATATATATATATATATATATATATATATATATATATCCAAATACTTTTTCTATAACTGCTGCTCAACGCCTTATATAATATATATATATATCTAATATACATATATATATATATATATATATATATATATATATATATATATATATATATATATATATATATATATATATATATATATATATAGATATATAGTGAGTCAATCTACTCACGTAGTGAACATATAACGACTCCACGAGTCGACCCGACTCAGTGACTCGAGTCATATTCATAGAGAATTTTCTACTGATCAAAATCTTAAATTATGCCATAACATATATGCTTATATATATATATATATATATATATATATATATATATATAACCAACTAACCATATATTTATACTACCCATATATATATAGTACCCCGTGTTTATGTAGCAAAAATATATTCTAGTTAAATAGGGTAAAATTTTCAAATTGTAACTCTCCTTTTGTATTTATGTTAACTCTTATTGAAGATTTTAGGAATTAAAATCTTGTCATTTAATACATGTGAAAAATACTATCTCCTCAAGTTGTGTCCCGAGCAATTTTGATTGACAGCTCGTATTTATGCTAATAATTATATAAATAAGTATTGTACACATTGAGACATTAAATTCCCGTTAGCTCCGAATACAAACCGTCAACAAATAAGATTCTCAAGAAGGTCTCTTAGAAAGTGAGGTAAAAGATGGGCGAAGCAAGAAACTTCTAC
>JABUQX010095084.1:30000-31464 GCA_015478945.1 Trachelipus rathkii
TCACTACTGGGCTGTAGAAATTCTTAGTGAATTTATTTGTAGAAGGTGTTGGTTCTGTAGATTTCGTTTTTTTCCTTTTAATGGGTGGCGAATTAATAGACTGTTCGGATTGAAGTTTTTCAAATGCAACACAAAGTGACGATTTAACTTGTTCTAATATTGTGTTACAAAAAAACTTTCCTTTATAACGGGGATCTAAGTAAGTTGCAATAGTATGAAGGTCATTAATTTCCACAGAACCAAAGCGTTTTTCTAGCTCTAGTTTAATTACATCTTTCATTCTTTTTAAACCGTCATCATTTTCATTTCGAAGATGGTTCAAAATGATTCCTTAGCGTTGAGATTAATGATATTACATCGGAGACAGAAGCTGTAGAGGCGCTGATTTTTTTTTTTTTTTTTTGTTTAATTTCTTTAAATGGTTTCAATAGCTTAATGCAGTGTGATATGTTGTCTTTTTCCACATTAGTTAGAATGTTAACTTTGGAATACGAACTGGCGTACAAAGCAAGAGGTTCTTTGAGCAATACCATTCTTTCCATTATGTGAAGTGTACTATCCAGCGAGTTGGAATGATTCTGATAACATTAAGATATGGAATATCCAGCCGTTTTTGAATTGCCTTTAACTCATTTTCATTTTCAGATTCGTCTTAAGTATTTTTATTATAAAATTCTTTATCAAATCTCGACAATAAATATCCGCGCAACATCCGCAGGGCAAAGCGCGGATGCGGATGCGGATCTTTAATAATGTGCGGATGCGGATGTTACCTGCATCACTAATATATATATATATATATATATATATATATATATATATATATATATATATATATATATATATATATATATATATATATATATATATATATATATATATTAGAGGTCTGTCTGAACAGTATCCGACCTGATTCTCTTCCATGTAAAGTTATTACTAAGGGTTGGCAGCGCTGAAGTGGAAAGTGCAGGGAACATTTGTGCGCGTAGGTTGTGCTTTGTTCTTGCCAAGCACGTCAGTCTCTGACAAGCTGCTGCCAAGTGAGGTAGTGTTGTGTGTCAAAGTCCGAGTTTTATTTTGAATTAGATGACGGAAAGTGTTAAGCAAAGATATTGCATCAAGTTTTCCCAGAAACTTGGTGATATGCAGGTGGAAACAGTTCGCAAGATTCAACAGGCTTTTGGTGATAATGCAATGGGGGTTACCTAAATAAAATACTGGTACAACCGATTTAAAAATTACCCCACGTCATTCGAGAGTGACCATCGTTTAGGAAACACGTCAACAAACAGGAAAGCTGAAACCATTGATAAGCTGAGGTCCTTGATAATGTACAATCGTCGCTTGACAGTGAGAAGAATTGGCTGTTAAAACTGGTATAAGCAAAGATTATGCTCATGCAATCTTAAGGGATGAATTAGGGTTGTGCATGGTTGCAGACAAATTTGTGCCAAAGGCCCAAAA
>JABUQX010095085.1:0-18260 GCA_015478945.1 Trachelipus rathkii
GGAGAGAATGAGAGATATTTATATATCATAAGTGAATTCAACGTAAATATATCAAGATCATCATCATCGACCATTATATTATGACAGGATCTGCGCGTAGCAAGTTAACGTTATCAGATTTTCACTATTTGCCTACGGTAAAGGCACACTAATCATTATAGCCAATCAATACCGCGACACAGTAAGATTTCGCCTCTCACGAGATGAGTAGGTTATGAGAGTCTTACATATATCAGTGCGAAATATACAAAGTCAAATCAGCTACGTCGACTACAGAACAAATTCTGTCGAGTACGACGCTGTAATAGAGAGAGCATAAAAAAGAGAGCTATACTGCTAAGCATTCTTACTTAACAGTCATCATTGATATAGACTCAGAAAGATACATAGGATAGATAACATTATCAATCATATCGTATATACGATATTAAATCGAATAAGTAAATATTTTATAAGTACATATTCTCTAATATATATATCTTGAATAAATTATTACAGATACTGATTCTCTCAAAATTCGATCTGCTTGTCATTGAAGTTATTATGTATTACTTTAATATAGTAAATTCCTCATCTACCTTATTAAAATTCCAAAAGTATATCATAAAACGCAAAAAATTATTCTTTCATCGTTTCTCTATTTGCTTCTACTTAAACACAGTTTTGAATTCCCTTTGAACTAACAGTTCTAGCCATCTACTCACATCAACTAAATCTCAAAAGTACAAAACAAGAATATCAGCTATACGCGTGAATATCGTACAAGACTTGCACCCTCGCAAGTTTGCGCATATAAGATGAGGATTCACAGTATCTAATATAATACATATATCTACTGGACCGAATTGATAAGCAAAAAGGGAGCGACAGAATTTCCAGCACTATCATACCTCAAGACCAACGAAAATAAATCTGCACGTATACGTCCACATGAGATTCAAATTGATAACATTTTGAATATATGTAAAGAGGTATACTAAGTATAAGCAGCTACATGATGATAACTTATCGAGACTCTCTCAGTCGATTATGACTTAATAATGAAACTATACAATTAACTAACAATATGATGCGTGATAGGTTCATCTTGAACGTGTGTAATATTACTAGATAAATACGGCGTAGAGAACAATAATATGCTTCCAATGAGCGTAAGATCCTTTGAAACAATTTGGATTATAGCCTTTTATACTATCATTAAGATGGATCAAACAATTATCACGCCGACAGCTTATATATTATATATATATACTAGTATATATATTATATCATGATATCGCGTAGAATTTTATAAAACGTTGAGTCGTATAATGACTAATTAATGATATTGAGCAATTTATTAATTAAGGAACTAAAGGTGGAAATAATTTTTACTGCGTGTGTAGGTCCAAAGCGAAATATCTCAGCTGGATATGACATCGGAGTAGTATATTTTTGGGGAGATTAAAGCTCCGTCCGTCTAATATGTAAGAGTCTAATAACATTTCGTGAACAAAGCACACAGCATTAAAGTAGTTACAGTGGTATAATATATCCTAACTCCCAGAAGCCTACAACCGGTCATGATGGGTTTGGTCGAGGTGACCAAATGATAGAAGCCCACATACGACTATACATAGAGTCTTCGCTGACATGTGGATATAAAATATTTTAAATAGAGATACAAAGAGTTACGGAAAACAAACCTGATTATATATAACGCAAAAAAGCTCGTAGATTAGTATAGAATGGTACTAATTTTGTATCACAAAATGATATAAAATATAATAAAAAAATAATAAGGAGAGGAGTATGAGTAAGAATGACACAATATATTTCATCATGAATTACAATTAATTATCATGACTACTTACAGATAATTTAAATGAATATATGTAAGTGGATTTGTAACCAATTCGTATAAAGTAACTAAGAATAATGCTAAATAATGCAGTAATACGTGTATAAATATAATCAACATAACGTAATTCTACGGAGTATAACTCAGCTATTAATAAATCTCAGATATATTATACATGCACTTTACGAATAGGAATAAACGACATATACAAGTAAATAGTCGAGAGGATCAATAATAAGAGGAAGACTTATGATCCAAGATAAATATATGACTTAATAAGTAAAATCATTGAGTGTGAACAAGTAATTATAACCTTATATCAGTAATATGGAACAAATATGCTCATGATAATATAGACATATATTAATTGTAATAGATTCATATCAATAATAGGAGCAATCATTAAAGAATAATGATATGATATTTGTGATATGATATTTTTCATATAATGATATTGAATTAAAGTTCATAAGGAGATAAATAGTTGTTATATATTGCAATGATAGTAATGAATATGATATTATGAGGGTTAAAAAATCAGACTTCTCGTAATTGTAATATAATATAGATTAATTATCCATAATAATAATAATGTAATAGTTGATAATGATTAGTACGAGAGAGATAGATATAGAAACAATAAATAGTCTTATGACATATAGCTTATAATAATAATATAATGATAAATTTTAATAATTAAATAAAGCTTGTTGCAATAATAGTATGCATAATATAGTCGTAAGTTTGTAGTATGTAACTGTAATATCAAGTTATTAGATATTATTAGTCATGTAGTTTAATATCAATAATATTATAACTCTTTAGTACTGTTTGTTGTCGAGATAGGTTCTGGAAAGCATATTGTAGTCAGTTAGTTGTAATGGTATCATTTATATTATTGTTGGTCGAATTAATTAATTAATATAATTAGTTATGTATATATAGTTAATATATTAAGATATGATCCTGTATGCTATTAATTAATGATATATTAGATACATAACTTAAAGTTCTTTTAACTAATAATGTGATTGATGTTATTATTTATATGTTATTTATTATTGATTTACTGATTTATGATATTTATATATTTCAGTTACTTATTAGTTAGTTATTATTATATTATTGATGTATCTTTTTTAAGTATTATTTTGCAATTAGTTTATTATTGTTATAGTGTATCTGATAGTTACTTATTATTATTTTATTATTCTCATTATTATCTATTTGTAAGTTGTATTTATTCTCATACTTTTAGTTAGATTAATTTAATAATTATTATTTATTGTGTTGTATCATACCTTCGTCATTTCATTATTGAGAGCTATTTAATTTGTTATATCATTTGAAGCATATAAAACTATATGATGACAAAGCACAGCACTCGGTCGAAGACATCTCCCGATCGATTTACTTAGATGTACTTCTTTGGAGATACAGATATAGAATTATGTGACGATTTGCGATAATGTAGCCGTTTCTCTATAACGAGCTCTGTAGCCTCAATATTTTTATTTTGTTTTCTCTTATTGTTATTTGGTTTTATTATGTTTAGTATGAGAAAATATTTTACGACATACAAATTGCCGATATACTAGTTAACAACATAGTAATAACTGCTGGCATTAGGCGCACATCATCCTCTGGTGCTAAATTATTAGTTTTATCCGTAAAAAAATCAGGCAGATTGCTCATATATATATAACTTTGCATTGATTAGGAGTTTTTAATAATTCAAGTTTTTTTCGAAGCGGATTTTGAAATCGCTTTCCAGAAATATTATGAAGAACTCATTATTTTTTGAGATAAAAATAGTATAAAAAATCCTTTTGTTACATTACGTTTATTTTTTATTTTTATTATAAATAACAATGAAGATTTTTCAAAATTTTTTATTTTTTTTATTATTTAGTTAATAATAAATCGCTAGACTAAGCATGCATCAGTTTTTGTTATGAGAAGGTTGTGGCGTATGTTTGATATGTCAAAACGATAGTGCACTATGTTATGCCTCGAGTAGAAAAAATGATAATGAGTACAGCTCGAT
The DNA here is from genome assembly GCA_015478945.1 of Trachelipus rathkii. Lineage (NCBI taxonomy): Eukaryota > Metazoa > Arthropoda > Malacostraca > Isopoda > Trachelipodidae > Trachelipus > Trachelipus rathkii. Next base: position 3,888 of record JABUQX010095085.1, read on the forward strand.
TGCTTTTGAAGTCGTCTAGCTAGGGGCGTGGACCTTCTTGAGGAGTCTCTCGCAGGTCAACACTAGTTCATATGGCAATGATGAATAAGATTCTTTAGTCAAGCAAGTGCTGTTGTTAGAATCAACTGATACAGCTGTATATGAAAACGTTAGTGTAACTTTAATTTCATTGTGGATTGAGCATAGAAATTACAGTGCGCTAGCGTTGGTTTAAGAGTATGTTACACACGGGTTTAATGTTGTTTGTCTATAGAGTACCTTGAGGACAGTTAAGAAGGCAGGAATTTCGCTCACGTATTTTGGTCTCTTGACTCATCCGCTCGCTCTGGACGCTGATGTCTAAATCACTATCTATTCGTTTTATTGACTCACTTTTAAATAGTTATTTTATTTTATTATTATTTTTAAATATAGGAGATATATAATATATACACGCAAATACATATAATATTATTTTTTTATATTATTTATTATTTTTATTTTTACTATATATACCTATATACCGTTTATATATATATATAATATACTGTTACGATATTTCACTACGGAGAACAACGAAAATTAGTTAATTTTTGAATTTTTCTTTGTATCTTTTTTATTTAAATTTGATTATTTATTAACTTAAAATATTAGAGTATTTTTTCTAGCTTACTAACGAGAGTCAGGTTATCTTGTGTTTTATGGGTAGAGAGGCAACCAAAAATACCTTGCATAGGTTAGATCTAACGGCGACGCTGCTCAATTTCCACAACTTTCCCATTTTAGCGGGTAGGTCTCGGTTCTAGAGGTGCAACGACGATCCATCATGATGTAACTGATCCTACAGTAACGGCTTTAAGTCGAGGATATAGGTATAGGCTTAAAGGATGTGGATGTACGGAATTAGACACAGATTTAATATATATATATATATCATATAATATATAGTAGATAAGATAGAACGGTAATAGGTATAACGGGTATTAATATAGGACTTAGAGTAGTATCTATAAGGAGTATACTTTAAATACGTACTAATTATATAGGTTATATGCAGGATAAAGAGTGCCAGCTTCAGTTGTTTTATTGGGGTACGAGAGATCAAGTTGTGAGACGGGACGTTTACGCTAGCGTAGGATGGTTTTGTCTAGCACAGAGCAAACTCGTGGCTTGATCAGCGAGCCTAATGGCTGGCTGCTTAATGAATATAATAGTGAAGTATATGTAGAGTTGACGTGTTAATTATTACTGAGATGACTACTATAATATAGTATAAAATTATATTAATAAGTAATATAATTATATATATATAGTTACCCTATAGTATTTGATTATATATATAAGTACAGAAATTAACTATTCTGCAGCTCAAAGAGATAAGTAGAAAGCCAATCTCACCAGCACTATGCGTACTACAAGCAGCTGACACATGCGGGCTATGACAAAGCATAGCGAGCACGAACGCACGTTCCTTGTCTTGAAATGCAAAAAACTGCATTTCACCTATAACTACAAGGAGGCATATATATAAGGTATACTAGTAGATCCAAGCCAAGATATAGTATCTGTGAATTAGTGTACACGCTATGATATATATATAGATATATATACCATAATATATATAGTATTATAATATAAATATATATCAAGGAACTCAGGGCGTTGCGCCAGAAATGTAAATATCCTTTAACCCATATATATAGTATAAGTATATACTATATAGTATAGAGCTGAGGTCCACTATCATAAAAAATATTATTATTATCCACAGGTATGTAGTGATATATACTATTATATATAGGGTATTAGGAGAGAATAGTAATTGTATATAGATAGTATGATAGAGTATAGGGTAATATATACTAATTAGTAATACTCATATACTATCACTACTCTTATTAGGAGTATTAGATATATATATACTATGTATAGATATATATATTATATATAGTAGGCCTATATTAATTCAGTTTTTTAATATATCGCTTATATATATAGTACGCATTTACTAGGAGAGAGGAGGAGAGTAATACTATATTATTATATATATATATATATCTGAGGGTCAGAGTGTCTAAAGCTAACAGTATGTAACTAGCAGGAACGGCAGGACTACAGTAGAACAAATTATATAATTAGGAATAAATGCTAAAAAATTTGAGGTAGGCTTTCTTATAAAAAAAGATTTTTTTTTTTTTTGGCATTTATTGTTGGAAATATAAAAAAAAAAATTTCCCCCATTATTGGGGACAGAGGTGGGACGAAGTCTCGTTGTCGGTCACCGGGAGGCCCGGAGGACCTCCTGAGATCTTGTTACTCCTGCCATCTTTGCGGTTTACATTATGGGTATTCCTTTAGGGAAAAAAAGAATAATTTACTTCCCTTTACACTTTGGTATGTACTTAAACTAAGGAATACTATAGGTAAGGAACCGCAAAGGGCAGGGGGGTCTCATCGGTCTCCCGGTTCACAGACGGAGGATGTACTTCGTCCCCTTTGGCTCGAGCCTTAGCCCCTAAATGAGGGAGAAAGAAATTTTTCTATTTAAATATTTCCAGAGACATTATTAATGCAAAAAAATATAAAAAAATAAAAATATAAAGAATAATAATTTAATATAACACAGCCATGCACCTTATGAATATAGTATTTTCACAGTACTGATGGTTCCAGAAATTATCAATAAGGTGTTGGTTTTAGCTAGTAGGTAGCTGAGCGGGAGAGTCTACTCGACTGTCATCTATTATGCAGTGGCAGATGTTAGCACACCTACGGAGACATGGTGGTAGATACGCTATTGATTAGTATTGGATAGTGCTATTAAATGGGAATTATCTACAACAATATAAATCTTAATGATGGCTGAAGGTGTGAAATACTATATATAATAATATATATTTAATAATCTAATGCTACTACACACCTACACACACATACCCATAATATATAACGTATATATATCAGTATATAGTATATAATATATATATTATAATAGATATATACATATAGTTATAATATATATATATTATATAATATAACGTATATGAATGAATAGTAGTCTACTTATAATTTTACTGTATATTTATAGACGACTCTATATGAATGCATGGAGCAAGTGTTGAACACTGGACTCACATTCTAAGATCCGGTGTTTATTTGATTCTGTTCATTGACTTAATAAAGTAAGTATTTTATTTGATAGCTGTTCTTGAGTTTATCAAGAACTCAAGTAATGTTTCACCTATTTAAGTAAGTTACCTATTTTCTTACTAATCCGTTTCGTTTACTTAAACTTTATCTTAAATCAGAGATAATAGCTGAAAAAGAGTACAATTTAACTTTAAAAATTCATCAATTTTAAAAAAGTCATCTCACTCGATAGCAAGATAAATATAAATAATTGAATCAGGAAAATTTGAAATGAGTTACTTGCCCAGGAAATGTGGGCCAAGTGTATATCATTCTCCCTCTTTAGAACCGGTGGGTATTGAAGGAATGCTGCATATGGGTGGGGAAGGTTTAGCGAGACGCAGAGTGGCTGAGCAGCATTCCAAAGTCAGCCAGCTGCAGTGATCCATTGCCACACTTATGCCCACCTGTTCACAGAGCGCAATACCATATATATATGTAGCATATATATATATATATAACCATATATATATATTAATATATATATATATATATATAACATACTATATAACTCTTTATATATATATATATATATCTTATATATATATATATATATATCTTCATATATATATATATATATATATATATATAACATTAAATATATATATATATATATATATATATATATATATATATATAACATATATATATAATAACTATATATATATATATATACTATATATATATATGTATATATGTAAATATATATATATCTTTCTATATATATATATATATATATATATATAGTAACAAATTTATATTACTGAAGCGCTTTTGTTGTATATATATATATGCCCAATTTTTGGCATCCTTCGAGAAGAAGGGGTGCGCCAGACGGTTGCGTAGCAACCATCGTACGGCGTGTCCTCGCCAGGTTTTGGCCCCCCTTTGACCCCCTTTAGGGGCTTAGCCCCTTTTTTGATGTTTTGGCCTTGATACCGTATCAAGGCCCGAAATTGACCTTTCATAGTAAGATTTGTGAGGATTAAGTGGGGATTAAATCCCGAGTTCGTGTAGGAACCTGACGCTGTACCCATACTGTAAGGTAGCTTTGTGTCCTAACTTGAGGTCATATGAGTACACTGTCTAACTTGACCTCTTGTATGTACCTGTCCCCAACTTGAGGTTCATTTATTTCCATCCACACTCACACCTACACCTACACACACACAAACACACGGCTACGTATACACACACACACACACATATACACACACGCACACCCGCTAGGCTACTTATACACACATACACTACGACAACACTTGCACTCACCTACACCTACACACACACACAAACACACATGAACTCATACACACATACCTACACACATACACCCCGCCCTATATACATACACCCACCCTCTGGCCGCCATAGATCATACACCACCCTGAATACATGCACTCACCCTACCTCACACCTACACCTACACCTACACATATGACAATACACACATACACCCACCGCGGGCACTTACTAAACATGAGGCCACTCACCATAGACACTTACTCCTTACTTAGACACTTACACTTTGCTCACACTCAGTATCTTAATGCCGCTGCTTTGATGCCTCAGCTTTGATGCCTCAACTTTGATGCCTCAGCTTTGATGCCTCAACTTTGATGGCTCAACTTTTTGATACCTCAACTTTAATGACTCAGCTTTGATGGCTCAGCTTTGATGGCTCAAGCTTTGATGGCTCCAACTTTGATGGCTCATCTTTGAAGGCTCAGCATTATTGATGCCTCAACTTGATGGCTCATCTTTGTTGGTACCTATATTGATGGTTCAACTTTGACGGTTCAACTTTGATGGTTGGAGTATCTAGGAGTGTTCTATTAGTGTTCTATGAGTACACATAGTGCCAGGTGAGTGCCACATAGGTACCAATGAGTGCCAAGTGAGTGCCCATAATTTATAAGTGAGTGTCACAGTCACCAACGAATTTTCCACTGTAAAGCCTGGCCTCCCTAGAGCCTGAAATACAGCCTATCATAAATTGTCTACCCTAGGTATATGTGGTGTAGAGAATCGATTGATATATATTATAAGTTAACTAGGATGCTTCCTAGTATGAGGATTAGCTTTCTAGCCTACCCTGATCATAGAACAGCCCTATTATTGGTGTCTACCCCTATGTTAAAAGGTATGATGATTAGATTGGTGTATATTATAAGTTGCTAGACTACTTCCTACTATGGGTTAGCCTTTTCTAGCCTACCCTACATCATAGAACAGCCCTAATATTGAGGACTACCCCTATGTTATAAGTTGTGAGAACTCGAATCGTGTATATCTTTATAAAAGTTGTTAGATTGCTCATCATTCCAACCTTTCCGTTTTCCCGTCCCGTTTCCTGCCACGTTCCCGCCAGCCTTCGCCCCACCCGCCGCGTGCGCCCGCAGGTGCAATATTTCCGCGTAACCGCCGCGCGAGCCCGCAGGCGCGTAACCTCCGAGAGTGCCCGCATTCGCTATATTACCGCGCGAACGATAAATATGATATCAATGTAAACTATTCAAAGAATTTCATTTCAAATATACTATGAGTCATTCATTTTTATTTCATACTTAAACATTTTTTATTAAAAACATATATTTTACAGACCTTAAAGCAGTAAATCAGTAAATCAATAGCTCAACTGCCTAGCAACAGAGGGATTAGTAAGGCTTTGTTTTACTGCTTTACATCATATATTTATTAACATTATGTTTTCTTTTATATTTTTATTTTGTACTTATTATTTATAAATTTTAAAAATGTAATGTAAGAAGAAAAACACAGAGTGTCTGTTATATAAACATTTTATTTTACTAAAATTGAACGTAATTTTATTAAAAACATATACTTTACAGACACTTAAAACAGTAAAACAATGCAAATCCAATAGCGCTGGTGGCAGCAGCAAGGGTTAGTAAAGGGATTAGTAGGGTTAGAAGGGATTTGTTTTACTGCTTTACTGCTTTACTGCTTTACATCATATATTCATTAACATTATCTTTTCTTTTATTTTTTATTTTTATTATTATTTTTATTATTATTATTTTTATTATTATTATTATTATTATTATTATTATTATTATTATTATTATTATTATTATTATTATTATTATTATTATTATTTTTATTATTATTATTTTTATTTTTATTATTATTATTTTTATTATTATTATTATTATTATTTATTATTATTATTTTATTATTATTTTTATTATTATTATTTTAATTTATTTTTATTATTACTATTATTATTATTATTATTATTTTGATAATATTATTATTATTTTTATTAACATTGCCGATTTGAACATTATTCTTATGTATTAAAATTATTATTATTATTATTATTATTATTATTATTATTATTATTTTTATTAATATTATTTGTATTATTTTTATTATTATTATTATTATTATTATTATTATTATTATTTTTATTATTATTATTATTATTGTGAGTGTGTGGGTATTATGATTATTATTATTATTATTATTATTATTATTATTATTATTATTATTATTATTATTTTTATTATTATTATTATTATCCTACACACACATCCACACACCCACACACACACACACACACACACACACACACACACACACACACACACACACACACACACACACACACACACAACACTTACACACACCCATACGCACACACACACACACACACCCCACATACACACACATGCACTTAAATCATATATTTATTAACTTTATGTTTTCTTTTATATTTTTATTTTTTTTTTGTTTAATACTTTTTTTATTTATAAATTTTTAAAAATTATATTAAGAAGAAAGAAAAACCCAGAGTGCCTGTTATATAAACATTTTATTTTAATATTGTACGAAATTTTATTAAAAACATATACTTACTGACCTTAAAGCAGTAAAACAGTAAATCAATAGCGCATTTGCCTAGCAACAAAGGGATGTGTGCCCTTTGTTTCTGCTTTGCTCTTTGTACAACTTTGCTTTTTACATCTGTTTGGCTAATATAATGAGGCTATTTGTAAAGCACATTTATGTTTTTAATTTTTCATTAATTTACATATATTATTCACCATTATTACTAAATTATTTGAAAGTTTTTTTAACTAACGCGGATTTGTTTTATTATTATTATTATTATTATTATTATTATTATTATTATTATTATTATTATTATTATTATTATTATTATTATTATTATTATTATTCTACCTCCAGTCTTTTAACTCATTTTACTTCACTGACTATTATCATCTATGCACATTGACATTCCAACACGAAAAACACACACGCACACACACACACACACACACACACACACACACACACACACACACACACACACACCCTGTTCATTAAAATATACACTGTTTAAACATATCAAATAAGTTCTTTTGTATGAACATAACATATAATTTTTTAAAAACATTTTATGTTTTTAATTAAAGATAATATTTATATTACTCATTCAATTATAACTAAAATTATTTCAAAGTTTCTTAAAACTTCTATAATAAATCATTATCTTTGAACAAAGAATTTATTATTATTATTAACTGTTAATACTTTTTGTTTATAAATTTTATAACTATCAAGTTTTAAAATAATTTTTACTAAAATTTTATGAAATTTTATTAAAAACATATATTTTACGTACCCTAAAACAATAAATCAGTAAATCAGTAAGGCAAGACCCAAGCAGCCCTCTACACTAAGCTATACCACGTTTTGTTCTATTGGCTTACTGCTTTACATCATCTTTAGCCATGTAATAAGTATAAAATAACAAAATAAGTTCTTCTCTGTTAACTTAACATGTATTTTATTAAAATCATTCTAGGTTTTTATTTAAAATAACAATTATTCACTTACATTTATATTATTCATTCAATGTTAACTAAAAATATTTCAAAATTTTTTAAATAATTTGGATTTGCTTTATTATTATTATTATTATTATTATTATTATTATTATTATTATTATTATTATTATTATTATTATTATTATTATTATTATTATTATTATTATTATTATTATTATTATTATTATTATTATTAATATTATAATTATTATTATTATTAGCATCTATGTACATTGACAATCCAACACGAGAAAACACAACAACGCGCACTCCTTACAGATACGAAACTGACCTCTTTCTATAAAATAATATTTGAGAAATAACTACTTGGGCCCTAAATTGCAGGCTAAATTTGAAACTATTAGGGTAAGCCTTTTGTGCCGGAGCTGATTTAGAAGCCCATGCCAGACAAGGTAATTCAAGTATAGACCAAATCGAGAATCAATGTTATTGTATTTTATAAAATATATTTCAAACTTCAAACTTATGCTGGATCGGTAAAGATCCTTTAAGCGATAGAGAAATGCTTTCCTCTCTTGTGAGTGGACGGGTAAATCCCTTATCTCTATATAACCCAGCGCATGTGATTACGACTTATTTTATCGCTTTTTGGTTTTAGGTATGTAAAAACATGTTTTCATATCCTGAGCCTAAGCTTCGTTTATTTAAACTATATGTATAGTTAAGCTTCATAGAACTTTTATAATTTATATACATTCAACTCTTAACATACATGTAAATATTTATTTAGGAAAGTAAAAATAAGGATAATAAAAACTTTACTATATAATTAGAAATTTAATAATCATTAACTTACAAATGTTTAACATTAAATATATCTACAAGATTATTAAATATATTTACAATGATGTTATATATATATATATATATATATATATATATATATATATATATATATATATATATATATATATATATATATATATATATATATATATAAGGTTAACATTAAATATAATACAAGAATATTATTATATATAACACTGCCACATACATTTTTCATATGATGTTTATGACTATTTCATATTAAAACTCTCTAAATCTTTACAAATATGCCAATCATTTATATCATTATCGATTATATAGTTTCGTGTCTCATTAATACCTTCAGATAGCACATATGTAAAAAGTTCCCTCTCAGATATCATAGTATATTTACATTCTGGATCACCTGCATAAATACTTTCTTGCCATTGTTTTCTAAGTAGATAGATGAATTTCTGTACGTCTATAGAACTTAGGAAGCGATCGATGATGATCGGAGGATCATCAACCAGGATTTTCTTAAATGCGTAGTATTCCTGGTATAACATGTAATGAATTACGGTCACGTAATTAGATAACACATATGTCTTCTTCATCTGCATTAACACTCTCCTACGGACCTCTGACATATATTTCAGCTGTGTTAGGCCTGAAATGTAGTTTGGTTTAAAGTAATCTGTAAGCCACTCTTCAGTGTGTTTACATATACAAAGTAATTCATCTGTACTCATGAAAATACGCTTGGTACTATAACATGGTGAATGGGTAGCACACGTGAAAAATTCAAATCCATTGGGTTTTCTTTTATATAAGAATGAAACCCTGCTCCCAGGGATCTTGATTTCCCACTGAATAATGTCTTGTATTGATGTATACCTGTTAAGGTGAATCATGATATACACTTAGTGAAAATAGAACACTTTATTACAAATCAGAGAACATTGCCAGCAACAGCCAAGCAGAAGTATAGTTTTTAAGAGTTTGGGTCTAAAAGATAATAAAACACAACTGCTCAAATATAAGTTTAAAGAACTAAGTTAATTTTCATCCAATCACAGGTAAGGCTCAGGATATGAAAAAACATGTTTTTACATACCTTAAAACCAAAAAAGCGATAAAATAATTCTCGACCAATCACATGCGCGGTCATATAGAGATAAGGATTACTCCGTCCCACAAGAAAGGTAAACATTTTCTTCTTACCTGCTTAAAGGATCTTACCGATCCAGCATGTTTCAGTTTGGAAATATATTTATAAAAATAATAACATTGATTCTCGATTCAATTACGTTATCTATATTTGGAATTACCTTTTCACCTGGTATTAGGCTTAAATCCGGCTCCGGGTACAAAAGACATCCACAAATTTGAGCTAAATTGGGCTAAACAGTTATTTCCAGCATTTTTACCGAAGAGTCGGTTTCGTGGCTGTAAGGAGTGTGCGTAGTTGTGTTTTCTCGTGTTGGATTGTCAATGTACATAGATGCTAATAATAATAATAATAATAATAATAATAATAATAATAATAATAATAATAATAATAATAATAATAATAATAATAATAATAATAATAATAATAATAATAATAATAATAATAATAATAATAATAATAATAATAATAATAATAATAATAATAATAATAATAATAATAAAAAAAAGCAAATCCAAATTATTTAAAAAACTTTGAAATATTTTTAGTTAACATTGAATGAATAATATAAATGTAAGTGAATAATTGTTATTTTTAAATAAAAACCTAAAATGATTTTAATAAAATACATGTTATGTTAACAGAGAAGAACTTATTTTGCTATTTTCATACTTATTACATGGCTAAAGATGATGTAAAGCAGTAAGTCAATAGAACAAAACGTGGTATAGCTTGGTGTAGAGGGCTGCTTGGGTCTTGCCTTACTGATTTACTGATTTATTGCTTTAGGGTACGTAAAATATATGTTTTTAATAAAATTTCATAAAATTTTAGTAAAAATTATTTTAAAACTTGATAGTTATAAAATTTATACACAAAAGTATTAACAGGTAATAATAATAACCAAATTCTTTGTTCAAGATAATGATTGATTTATTATAGAAGTTTAAAGAAACTTTGAAATAATTTTAGTTATAATTGAAGGAGTAATATAAATCTTGGGTGTTTAATTCAAAACATAAAATGTTTTAATAAATTATATGTTCATACAAAAGAACTTATTTGATATGTTTAAACAGTGTATATTTTAATGAACAGAGGGTGTGTGTGTGTGTGTGTGTGTGTGCGTGTGTGTGTGTTTTTTTCGTGTTGGAATGTCAATGTACATAGATGATAATAATAGTCATGAAGTAAAATGACTGGAGGCTACAATAATAATAATAATAATAATAATAATAATAATAATAATAATAATAATAATAATAATAATAATAATAATAATAATAATAATAATAATAATAATAATAATAATAATAAAACAAATCCGCGCTAGTTAAAAAACTTTCAAATAATTTTAGTTAACATTGGGTGAATAATATAAATGTAAATGATTAATTAAACATAAAATGTTTTTAATAAAATTAGTCTCATCATATATTAAAAATATGATGTAAAACGAGTAAAGCAGTAAAGCAGCAAAGCAGTAAAACAAAAGCAAAACAAGGCACACTAATCCCTTTGTTGCTGGGCAGTAACTATTGATTTACTGTTTGCACCACATTAAAGTCCAGTAAAAGTATATGTTTTGTAAATTGGCACAATTTTTAGTAAATAAAAATGATGATTATATAGCACCCAGGCACCCTAAGTTTCTTTTTAAAAAAAAATTTTTAAAATTTATAAATAAAAAAAAAAAAAAAATAATAAAACAAAAAATAAAAATATAAAAGAAAACATAATGTTAATAAATATATGAAGTTTAAGTGCATGTGTGTGTATGCGTGTGTGGGTGTGTGTGGGTGTGTGTGTGTATGGGTGTGTGTAAGTGTTGTGTGTGTCTGTGTGTCAGCAAAATGTTTGTGGTTAGTTAGTAGTTCGTGTATTGTTAGCAGTTGTGTGTGTGTGTGAGTGTGTGTGTGTGTGTGTTAAATAATAATAATAGGCATGAAGTAAATGACACTAAGTATAATAATAATAATAATATAATAATAATAATAATAATAATAATAATAATAATAATAATAATAATAATAATAATAATAATAATAATAATAATAATAAAAATAATAATAAAAATAATAATAATAATATTATCTCAAAATAATAAAAATAAAAATAAAAATAATAAAAATAAAAAAATAAAAATAAAAAAATAATAAAAATAATAATAATAAAAATAATAAAAAAAATAATAATAAAAATAATAATAATAAAAATAAAAATAATAATAATAATAATAAAAAAATAATAATAATAATAATAATAACAAAAGGTAATAATAATAATAATAATAGTAATAATAATAATAATAATAATAATATATAATAATAATAATAATAATAATAATAATTGATATAATAATAATAATAATAATAATAATAATAATAATAATAATAATAATAATAATAATAATAATAATAATAATAATAATAATAATAATAATAATAATAATAATAATAATAATAATAATAATAAAAATAATAATAAAGCAAATAAAAAATAATAGAAAACATTATGTTGGATGGAGGCATGAAGTGAAAACTGTAAAAACGTGAAACGGTAAAAGCAATAAAGGCAATCGCTTCTAATCCCTACCTAATCCTATAGTGTCCTTGATTAACTGCTTAAACTGGCACATAGTGATTTACTGTTTTTACTGTTTTAACTGCAAGCAAATATATGTTTTTAATAAAATTTCGTTCAATTTTAGTAAAATAAAATATTTATATAACAGACACTCTGTTTAGTACGTCCTGTACAGTTTTTAATAAAATATAAATAAAAAAGTATTAAAAACAAAAAATAAAAAGAATATAAAAAAAACATAATATTCAGTAACCTGTGATGTAAAGCATTAAAAAACAAAGCCTTTACTAATCCCTCTGTTTTTCTGAGCAGTTGAGCTGTGATTTGCTGATTACTACTTTAAGGTCTGTAAAATATATGTTTTTAATAAAAAATGTTCCAAGTATAGAAATAAATAGAATGACTCATAGTATATTTGAAATGAAATTCTTTGAAATAGTTTATTGATATCATGTTATCGTTCGCGGTAATATAGCAAAATGCAGGCACCCTCGGTGAGATTTACGCGCCTGCGAAGACTCCGCGCGGCGGTACGCGAAATATTGCTACTGCAGTGACGCAAGCAGCAAGGCAGGGCTAAGGCTGGCAGAACGGCGGGAAACGGAAAGGTTGGAGTGTTGAGGCAATCTAACAACTTATAATACACCATTCGAGTTCTACACCCCTTATAACATAGGGGTAGGCATCAATATTAGGGCTGTTCTATGATCATGGGTAGGCTAAGAAAGGAGCTAACCCATAAGTGAGAGTAAGTCCAACAACTTATAACTACTTACCAAAATCAGTCATCATGCCTTATAACATAGAATTTAGGCTTTACCAATATTGGGGCTGTTCTATGATCAGGGTAGGCTAGAAAAAACTAACTCATGCTGGGAAAAAAGCATCCTAGCAACTTACTCATATACCAATCGTTACTCCTTTGCCTGCTTACAGGGTGGGCCACCAATATTAGGGCTATTCTAGGCTCAGGGGAAAGGCTTGAAAAAAAGTCGGCACTCAGTTGGCACTATGTGACACTCACTTGGCACTATGTGCGCTCACTTGGCACTCATTGGCACTCACCTGTAGCGCACTCATCGGGTACCATAAGTGCTCATGAGGCACCTAATAGAACGCATACGGTGATTGGCAGCCATAAAGTTGAACCGTCAAGTTGAACCATCAATATAGAGGTACCAGCAAGATGGAGCCATCAAGCTGAGGCATCAATAATGCTGAGCCTTCAAAGATGAGCCATCAAAGTTGAGGTGAACCATCAAAGTTGAGGCCGCTCAAGTTGAGCCATCAAAGTTGAGCCATCAAAACTGAGGCATTAAAGCTGAGGCATCAAAGTTGAGCCCATCAAAGTTGGGGCATCCAAAGCTGTTTATCAAGTTGAGCATCCAAAGCTGAGGCATCAAAAACAGCGGCATTAGATATCAGTGTGTGTGTGTGAGTGTAAGTGTAGAGTGTCTGTGGGTGAGTGTAAGTGTCTATGGGTGAGTGTAAGTGTCTATGTTTGGGGTGAGTGTCTATGGAGTGGGTGTGGCAATTGGTATAAGTGTCCTCGCTTGCGTGCAGGTGTGGGATGTAGGTGGGTAGGGTGAGAGTACCATGTATCTAGAGGGTGGGTGTATGTATCTATGGCGGGGTTGGTAAGGGTGGGTGTGTGTATATAGGGCGGGTGTATGTGTGTGTAGGTATGTGTGTATGTGAGTGTGTGTATGTGTTTGTGTGTGTGTGTAGGTGTAGGTGGTAAGTGTCTATGGGTAGGGTGTATGACTGTGTATCAGTAGCCCTAGCGGAGTGTGCGTGTGTATAAACTGGCCTAACAGATTGTGC
>JABUQX010095086.1:0-5000 GCA_015478945.1 Trachelipus rathkii
TATCGAGTTCTACGATCTATAAAACAATATTGTTGAATAGCGAATGGAATAAACGAATATTTATTAACCAGCAAACACCGCCCCCGCCTGCCCACCGGTGCCGTTGTCAACTCCAACTCTTCTGACTCAGACTCCTTCTCCGACTCTTAATTCTCTGACGCCGACATCCGAACTCCGAACCTTCTCCAGATTTCAGATTCTAGCGAATTGTTTCCCTTGTTAAGGGGCTACCCCCCCCCTTAGGGGGCTTGTGCATGGCAATTAACCTGCGTCTACGATGAGGTTTTACGGTCAACCCCTATGAGGGGTGTAAGTTTGAGAGAGATAACCATGCTGTAAACCATCCCTAACCAGGTGTTGGTTGGGTGAGGTGGCAGCGCAATAATATAATAATAATAATAATAATCAAAAAATAAAATAATAATTAATAATAATATAAAATAATAAAAATTAATAAATAATCAACAACATTAATAATAATACCTTATAAAAAGGGCTTATGCCAAGTTTCAGCCTTCTAGCCTTTAATACCTCAGGTTTGGGCCAGCACCCCCCCCTATGGGTGAATGACCACGTAACCTTCGCTACGACGAGTTACGTCACATAATCAAATAATAGATCAATAACTTATGGAGGAGAGAGAGAGAGAGTATAGTACAAGTTTTAGGATAGAGATTACACAATGATATACAAACGTAATACGTATACTTAAGTGTCGGTGACTGTGCCGATGCGAGAGGGTGCCATAGATTCGGAGTATTATTACATAAGACAAGAGTCTAAAAAATTTATTGAAAAATTTATATTAAAGTAATACTATTTTGTAAGGTTAATATTTTTGTATTTATTGATATATTATATTATTCTATATATCTTACTCTTAGTCCATTCTTTATGTATATCTAATCTATTTATATTATAGATCATTATATAATTGAATTTGAGTCTTTCTTACTTGATTTATTTGATAGCAAAATATTCGCAACATTATTATAAACGATGCTATAGGGTCCTTCCTCTCTCTGTGTACGATTGCTGCCCTCAACTCATTATTTATTTATTATTATTTATATATTTAGTTATATTTAATTATTTAAATTATATTTTATTATTCTAATTGAGAATTGGTAGGTATTTTTATTGTTTCCAAAACAGAGACCAAAATATGTTTAATATCTCTGTAGAGGTCAAGACACGTGGTATATAGAGCACGAGATCTTCAATTTCTAAGAGCGAGTATAACAAACTGCCATCTCATTTCAGGAAGTGGGCATATTGTGCCTTGAGCGTTCGCCGAGTAAAGGTACCCATTCTGGACCGGCGTATCCGAAACTATTTGTCTTCAGCAGCTCACTGACCTTGAAGATACTACAACCTTAATCGAGCTGAATTTTAAATAATTCTAATTATTTCCTCTCGATTATATTTTTCATAGTAAACAGAGCCATTTGAGAGCACGTAGCAAGTCAATAAAATCGTTTTAAGGTAAAAAACCGATCGATAAATCGATTAAACCGGTCAAAATGATTTACCGATCATTTAAAACCTTCCAGGAACCAAAAAGCAGCCTCTGGGGGCTCCGCCCCCTTTTGGAAGGCTAAACCTCTGAAAACGGTCTTCCAGACCTTAAATTCGGTCTCACCGACCTTAAAAACCTTTTTGACACGTTAACCTTGAAAAACAAAATGTTGCAAAATGTTGCCTGCAACATTTGCAACATTGCATGCAACATTGCCTTGCAACATTTTGGCGGTTAGTTTCCCACCCCTTACTACTTACACCTTTCTTATAAGGTAACTTCGTTGCAGACGAAGTTACGTATCACTACGTTCACATGGTGTTGGGGCTGTGCCAAAAATTTTTGGATATTGACATAGGAGGATGAAATTTGGTATAGACCCTTCTTATAATGTATCCTCGTTGTAGAAGAGGTAAAATGACACTACTCCTATTGAAGGATGGGGATGTGCCCCAAAACTTTGGATATTGACATAGAGCGATGAAATTTGGTATACGTCCTTCTTAGGATATAACATAGATTAAGAGCTCATATAACATTTCAAAGTTCCAAACGTTGAGATAGATGACAATGTACATAACAATGTCTACTCTTCTTCAGTTGTCGAAATATTACCTTATTCTCGGTATATCCTTCCTGTCACAAGTTGAGTCTGGTCATATATTTTTATAAGTTTCATTTTGTTTTTATAATCGGTGTTCAAGTTTTTTTTTTATTTTTTTATTTTTTATTTTTTAGTTTTTATTTTTTTTTTTTATTTATATTTTTAAAAAAATTATTTACGTTTTTCAAAATTTTTTATTTATATTTTATTTTCTTTATTTTTATTTTTTTATTTATTTTTTTTTATTTATTTTTTCTTTGCAATTTTTAAAAAATTATTAATGTTTTTCAAATTTTTTTTCATTTATTATTTTTTATTTATTTTTTAATAAATGTTAGCAGTTTTTTCGTGCTGTACTTGCCCAACCCTAACTTTTTGGAGTAGATATAAAAAAATTTACTTTTTTTTTATTACTCTAATTTTTAGAAAATTCCTTCCTCTACATCATGATGTAATATTTGCTTCGAAATTCCGAAAGGTTTTTTAGATACAGGATATTTTTAGAGGGGTGTCAATCTAAAAAATTTCATTTCCAGGTTCGAAATTGCAATTCAACTTTCCAGGACCTTTCTAGGTTTTATTCACATTTTATAATAAATTAAATTTTTCCTTTTCGCAAACAACCCAAGATGAGGCTCTTTCTCAATCATATAAATGGAGCCGGAGCGGAGCCGGAACCAAAGTACAATTATTTTTTAAAGAAATTGTTTTTCGGTAAAAATACTTCTTCAACGGAGCATAACTATTCTGAAAATGGAAACGGAGTCGGAGCTGGAGCCGGAAGCCATGAGCCGGAGCGAGCCGGAGCCAAAGTATAATTTTTTTTCAAAAATTGTTTTTGCTGGTGAAAATACTTCCGCAAAGTTGAAGCCTGAACTATTCTGAAATAGAAACGAAGTCGGAGCTGCTGCCGGAGCCGGAGCCGTAACCGGATGCCTATCTGAAGAACATATTTTTTCAATAAATTTTTTTTGCAGATGAATGTAATTCTACAAAGTTGGAGCTGAACAATTTTGAAAAAGAGCCAGAGCCAGAGCCGGAGCCGAAGAATAATTTTTTTTAAAGAAATTGTTTTTTGCATGTAAAAATACTTCTCTCTGCAAAGTCGGAGCTGAACTATTCTGAAATGGAAGGACGGAGCTGGAGCCGGAGCCGGAGCCGGAGCCGGAGCCGGAGTCAGAGCTGAACAAACTTTTATTAATTTTGCAGGTGAAAATAATTCTACAAAGTTGGAGCTGAACAATTTTGAAAAGGGTCCGGAGCCGGAGTCAGAGCCGGAGCCGGAACCGGAGCCGGAGCAAAAGGATATAATTTTTTTAAATTGTATTTGCAGGTAAAAATACTTCTGCAAAGTCGGAGCTTGAACTATTCTGAAATGGAAACGAAGCCGGAGCCGGAGCCAGAGGCGGATCTGAAGAACAAATTTTTTCAAGAAATTTTTTGCAGATGAAAATAATTCTACAAAGTTGGAGCTGAGCAATTTTGAAAAGGAGCCGAGCCGGAGCCGGAGCCGGAGCCGGAACAAAAATATAAATTTTTTTAAAGAAATTGTTTTTGCAGGTAAAAATACTTCTGCATAATCGGAGCTGAACTATTCTGAAATGGAAACGGAGCAGGAGCCGGAGCCGGAGTCGGAGCTGGAGCCGGAGCCGGAGCCGGAGTCAGAGCTGAACAAACTTTTATTAATTTTGCAGGTGAAAATAATTCTAACAAAGTGGACGCTGAACAATTTTGAAAATGGTTCGGAGCGATTAGCCGGACCGAGCAGAAAGGAATATAATTTTTTTTTAATGTATTTGCAGGTTAAAAATACTTCTGCAAATCGGAGCTTTGAGCTATTTCTGAATGAAAACGAAGTCGGACCGAGCCGGAGCAGAGGCGGGATTGAAGAACAAATTTTTCAAGAAATTTTTTGCAGATGAAGGTAATTCTACAAAGTTGGAACTGAGCAATTTTGAAAAGGAGCCGGAGCCGGAGCCGGAGCCGGAGCCGGAACAAAAATATAAATTTTTTTAAAGAAATTGTTTTTGCAGGTAAAAATACTTCTGAAATCGGAGCTGAACTATTCTGAAATGGAACGAAGTCGGAGCTAGGAGCTCGGAGCGGAGTCCGAGCGAGCAGAGCGAACAACTTTTATTAATTTGCAGGTGAAAATTTAAATTCTGCAAAGTTGGAGCTGAACAATTTTGAAAAGGTGCCGGAAGCCGGAGTCAGAGCCGGAGCCGGAGCCGGAACCGGAGCCGGAGCAAAAGGATATAATTTTTTTAAATTGTATTTGCAGGTAAAAATACTTCTGCAAAGTCGGAGCTTGAGCTATTCTGAAATGGAAACGAAGTCGGAGCCGGAGCCGGAGCCAGAGGCGGATCTGAAGAACAAATTTTTTCAAGAAATTTTTTGCAGATGAAGGTAATTCTACAAAGTTGGAGCTGAGCAATTTTGAAAGGAGCCGGAGCCGGGCGGAGCCGGAACCAAAATATATAAAAGTGTGAGAAGCACAATTGTTTTTTTGCAGGTAAAATACTTCTGCATAATCGGGCACGCTGAACTAATCTGAATGGAAACGGGCAGGACCGGAAGCGGAGTCGAAAGCTGAAAGCCGGAGCGGAGTCAGAGCTGAACAAGACTTTTAATTAATTTTGCAGGTGAAAATAATTCTACAAAGTTGGAGCTGAACAATTTTGAAAATGGTTCGGAGCCGGAGCCGGAGCCGGAGCAAAAGGATATAATTTTTTTTAAATTGTATTTGCAGTAAAATAACTTCTGCAAAGTCCGGGCTTGAACTATTCTAAAATGGAAACGAAGTCGGAGCTGGAGCCGAGCCAGAGGCGGATCTGAAGAACAAATGTTTCAGAAAATTTTTGCAGATGAAGGTTTCTA
>JABUQX010095086.1:12500-40000 GCA_015478945.1 Trachelipus rathkii
ACACCCTAAAGCAGTAAATCAGTAAATCAAACCACCTACCCTACCCTCCCCACTCCATCTTAAGATCTATTGATCTATTGATATATTGATTTATTGATTCAAGTCATATTTTGTATAACATAACACAAAAACTTTTATTTATTTTTATTTTATTTGTTTAAAAATATATTTTTTACTAAAAGTTTATTCTTTTTATGTTTATAACTTTAAAAATTTGCGTTTTTACACACCCTAAAGCAGTAAATCAAACCAACCACCCCACCCTCCCCAGCCCTACATAAAATATTGATCTATTGATTCGTCCTATTTTGCATAACATAACGCAAAAACCTTTATTTATTTTTATTTTATTTGCTTAAAAATATATTTTTTACTAAAATTTTTATTCTTTTTATGTTTATCTTGAAAAATTTGCGTTTTTACATACCCTAAAGCAGTAAATCAGTAAATCAGTAAATCAGTAAATCAAACCACCCACCTCGCCCTCCCCGCACTCCTCCCTCCCCCGCCATGATCTATTGATCTATTGATTCAAGTTATATTTTTTATAGCAAAACACAAAACTTTTACTTATTTTTGTTTTATTTGTTTAAATTTTGTTTTATTGTTTTAAGCAGTAAGGGCATAGCCCTTATGTTTCCGCCTACACCCTCCCTTCGGGGTACCCCGAGATGGGTCTTCATGTATCTCTTTTGGGGTGATCTCCAAGTCGTGGGCCTCGTCGCTGAAAATTGTTCAGTTATGTATAGTAAAGATTGAGATTATGTTGATGAGTGAGCGCATTCGGGAAAGCTTTTGTATAAACATGAAAGCAATCCTAATGACTAGCCTACATTATAAGCCTAACTGAACATCTTTGTCATATAAAATCAAACCTTGGTAAGTATGATAGTTAGCTTATTTGTAGGGGTATAAGGGAGTAGGTTACGCTTTGCGATGCCATGATAGTTACATTACTGATATTTATCAGTGTACTTTGTTAACGCTGACTGGTTATTCGTACGTAAGGTATGTTATGTTCATAGTTTAGGTGATATTATGTTAGCTTTACGGTTATTTAAACTTTGTTGATTATCAAATACTACTACTACTACTACTACTACTACTACTAATAATAATAATAAAATAATAATAATAATAATAATAATAATAATAATAATAATAATAATAAAAATAATAATAAAAATAATAATAAAAATAACAATAAAAATAACAATAAAAATAACAATAAAAATAATAATAAAAATAATAATAAAAATAATAATAATAATAAAAATAATAATAATAATAAAAATAATAATAATAATAATAATAATAATAATAATAATAATAATAATAATAATAATAATAATAATAATAATAATAATAATAATAATAATAATAATGTTCGTGTATGTGATATGTGATAATAAAATAATATTTTGTTCGGTTATGTATAGTAAAGATTGAGATTGTTAAGTTGATGAGTTAGCTCATCTTTCTTAGAAGACATGCACATGATGATATTTTGCTGTTAGTAAGCTCTATTAATCCTATTATTGCTAGGTAGGTTAGTTTTTTTAGGGTGTAAGAGACATATTTGACGGAAATTATTAGTTATGTACTGCTTTGACACGTTCACGTAACATTGCTAAAGTTAAATTTGATATTTAATGTAAATTTGAAAAATATCTTGTCTTTGATAGGCTGTACACATTGTTAATTTAAACATTTATTCGTAGCTCAGGGTGTTTAAATCTGTTAGGTTATACTAGCTTTATTAGAAAATGATAAGTTTTGTAAGATATTAATTACTGTGTTAGCTGGTGATGAGGTGTTAGAAACGTGGGCTTAGGTTAAGTTTTTGCTTAGTAAAGGTAGGTTTGACGGAGAATTTTGCTAATGTTTATGTTTATTGATAGTTCAAAATGATGTTATATTTGATATACTAGACACTTTGATGAAGGTAGTATCAATTCGTAGTTCAAAATGCTGGTATCATTAATAGGACACTTTGTTAAGGGATTTTGTTAGATAATACTGCTTTAGCTGTTGATGATATGTTGGAAAAGTGGGGGTAGATTGAGTTTTGTATGCACAACATTGATATAGGTTACGTAATGTATGCAATGTAAGTTACTTTACTGTTGTTAAGTATGGAACTTTGTTAATGTTGGCAGTTTATTCGTGCGTAAGGTTTGTCGTTGTACATTATATTCTTAGTTTAGCTTATGATATGTTAGCTTTATTGATGTGAAAACTTTGTTACGTTAGCATATATTCATTGGTCAGTATATAAAGAACTTATTTTTATGTTATGCTTATCCAAAATGATACTCGAAATATGACTTGGATCAATAGATCATGGAAGGGCGGCATGGGAGGGGGAAGAGATGGGGCTGGTGGTTTGACTTGCTGATTTACTGCTTTAGGATCAGTAAACTATTACACTTTACTATGATATTTTATTCAAAGAGCTTATTTTTATGTTGTTTGGATGAAACTTTGTTATGTTTGCAATTATTCGTTGGGGATTTTGATAGTTAGGTAAGGTTATGATAAATTTTTGTTAAATATTACTATGTTAATATAAAAACTTTGTTACGTTAGCATATATTCGTAGGTTAGTATGATGATTAGACAAGGTTATGATAAATATTTGTTAAATATTACCATGTTAATGTAAAATTAACATTGATATCTCAGAGATATGCTTAAAATGCGTGAATAGGTTACGTTTTGTGTTATGTGTTGAACTTTTGTTGCTAAGTGTGGAACTTTGTTAATGTTAGCTGTTTATTCATGCGTAAGTTATGTTAGGTTTGTCGTTGTAATTATATTCTTAGTTCAGGTTATGATATGTTTAGCTTTATTGATGTCAAAACTTTGTTGTGATAGCAGTATATTCATTGAATAGGTATAAAGAACTTATTTTTATTTTATGTTTATCAAATGACCCTTTAATGACTTGATCAATAGATCATGGAAGGGTGAGGGAGGGAGGAGGGGAGGGGCGGGTAGTTTGATTTATTGATTTACTGCTTTAAAATCAGCAAACTATTACACTTTACTATGATATTTTATTCAAAGAACTTATTTTTATGTTATGTTTGGATAAAACTTTATTTTTATGTTATGTTTGGATAAAACTTTATTATGTTTGCAATTATTCGTTGGGGTTTATGATAGTTAGAGGTTATGATAAATTTTTGTTAAATTTTACTATGTTAATGAAAAAGCTTTCCACGTTAATTATTCGTTGGTCAGTATGATAATTAGACAAGGTTATGATAAATTTTTGCTAAATATTACCATGTAAATGTAAAATTAACATTGATATGTTAGAGATATACTTGAAAAAGTTTGAATAGATACGTTTTGTATGCATATGTTGTTAGTCACTTTACTGTTGTTAAGTATAGAACTTTGTTAATTTTAGCAGTTTATTCATGCGTAAGTTATGCTTAGGTTTGTCGTTGTACATTATTATTCTTAGTTCATGTTATGATATGTTAGCTTTATGGATGTCAAAACTTTGTTACGTTAGCATATTTTCGTTGATTAGCGTATAAAGAATTTATTTTTATATGTTTATTCAGAATGAAACTTCAAATATGACTTGAATGAATAGATCAATAAATCATGGAAGGGTGGGGGAGGGGAGGAGGGGAGGAGGGGAGGGGCGGGTAGTTTGATTTATTGATTTACTGCTTAAAAATCAGTAAACTATTACACTTTACTATGATATTTTATTCAAAGAACTTATTTTTGTTATGTTTGGATAAAACTTTGTTATTTTTATGCTAGGTTTGGATAAAAACTTTGATATGTTTGCAATTATTCGTTGGGGATTATGATAGTTAGGTAAGGTTATGATAAATTTTTGTTAAATATTACGATGTTAGTGTAAAAAACTTTGTTAGCTTAGCATATATTCGTCGATCAGTATGATAATTAGAAAAGGTTATTATAAATTTTTGTTAAATATTACCATGTTAATGTAAAATTAACATTGATCTGTTAGAGATATGCTTGACAAAATCTGAATAGGTTACGTTAAAAGAATAAAAATTTCAGTAAAAAAATATGTTTAAACAAATAAAATAAAAATAAATAAAAGTTTTTGTGTTTATGTTATACAAAATATGTACTTGAATCAATACTAGAATCAGAGATCATGGGAGAGAAGGGGTGCGGTGAAGGTGGGGTGGTTTTGATTTACTTATTTACTGATTTACTGCTTTAGGGTGTGTAAAAATGCAATTTTTTAAGTTATAAACATGAAGAGCATAAATATTTTGGTTAAAAGTATATTTTTAAACAAAATAAAATAAAAATAAATAAAAATAAATAAATGTAATAAAAATTTGAAAGTAAATTAAAAATTAAACACAAAGAATGAATGTAAAATGAAACATAAAATAAATTATTATTATTATATATATATATATATATATATATATATTATATAATAACTATATATAATATATATAATATATATATATATATATATATATATATATATATATATATATATATATATATATATATATATACGGTATACCGCTGTCTCTTAAGTGTTACAATTTAAAATATATTTATTTAAGTCTATGTTCAAAATTTAGAAAACTAGTAATGTGAAATATAAATTTATATGACTGAATAAAAAGGAGGAACATATATTTTTATTAATAATAAGTATGGTAAAGCAGTAAAACACGGGGTGGGTAGAGGGTGGGGTGGGAAGCCCCTGTTGAAGGCTGTTTGCGCTACAACTTTTTCTTAAAAACAAAATGCTTTTTTTAAATGTTTTTCATAAACAAAAATGTTTTTCACCAAAATTATAATTTTTTTTCAAAAAACATTTTTTTTTTACAAACAAAAATGTTCTTTCACCAAAATAAAATGTTTTTCAAAAACTTTATTAATTAAAGATTTTTTTTCTGAAAATAAAGATAATATTTTCGCTGGAATTCCTGGGGGGGGGGTCTCTCGGGTACCTTTAAGAGTATTGAAACTATGATATTCATGCTGTACATCATTGAAAACATATATAAGGATACCAATATTATGGTGATAAGTACATTTTTACTTACTCGGCACCGCACTGCCTCCGTACCGGTGTCGGTACCAACACATCCACTGACTCATTTGATCCGTCATTCGATTCTTCTTTTTTACTGCTACTTTTTTTCCTACATCCAGTTTCCTTTGTCTTCTTCTGTGTTCTTCATTTCCAGGGGACCCCCCTTCCTGGGGGAACACTCAAACTCATTTTGGGATTCTACAACCCTCAAAAATGAGTTCTACACCATTGGAAACATAGGTATAGACACCACATTTGTCCTTATATCTGGGTGGAGCCAAAATTTCAATCTGGCTCCACCGTCACCAGCTCCGGCTTCGGCTTTGGCTTCGGCTTCGGCTTCGGCTTCGGCACATATGATCCGTCACTTAATTTAACATCGGTATTCTATTTCATTTATTTTCTTCTATACGCTCACCAAATGTCAGCTTTTTAAGTCCACATTTAAGGTTTTGGGAGCCAGCACCCCCTTTCTCATGTGCATAGCGCCACGATACAGCGTCTAGAACTACGTCACCCCACATAAAGAAGGTATGCCAAATTCAAAAGTATATATCTCTAACCCACCCGTTGCTAAGGTATGTTTCTTATGTTTTTTCGAAGATGGCTCCGCAATCGGCTCCTGCTCCGGCCCACTTGCTTCGCCATTTAATTTAACATCGCCACTCTATTTTATTCATTCTCTTCTATACGCTCATCAAATTTCAGCCTTCTAAGTCCATTTTTAGGTTTTGGAGCAGCACCTCTCCTTTTCCACATGGACGTAGCGTCATGAAACATTGGATACAAAGATGTTGACCCATATAAAGAAGGCATGCCAAGTTTGAAGAGGATACGATGTGTCTAACACCTCCGTGCTAGGGTAATTATTGTATGTTTTACGTTTCACTTGAACCATATAAATGACCCCTCACTGGGGCCATGGGGACTATGACGTTTGGGAAAGTAACCACAGGAATCTCATTTTTGTTTGATACCTGTTCTGAATGCCCGTCATGATATGTTTTGAACGAAGGGTAAGCCGGCCACACAAAACGCGTGTTGATGCGTTCTAAAACCACAACGATCGAAACGGCCCGCTCGGCAACAGCGGGAATTGACTCGGTATACCTTAAAACATACCAGTCAACACCAAGCTCAGGCTCTGTAGCTCGCAGAAAACAAAAAAGTGCATAAGGTGCATTTAGAAAAGGGGGAGGGTATCTAATACTAAAACATGGTAGGAGTGATTCAATTCCATCATAAACCATGGGAATCTGTTCAGCAGTATCAATTATATACTAATCGATACCTATATTGGGTATATTCCGTGACATACGATATACCATGCTAGAAGCATTAGAAAAAGGGGCAGGGTACTAAACCATGGTAGGAGTGCCACGATCCCGTTAAAAACCACGGGAATCGACTCATTATATCTTAAAACATAGGGGTTGAACCCAGATTCTGGTATATTCCGTGTTGTAGGATATGCCATGCTAGAAGTGCTAGAACCTACTGAACCAGCTTGCGTCACTTCTAGCACACATACGAAATGTGTTGTATAATACTCACATTAATCGTTTTTAGCGTTTGCAATCATCTTTGTTTTAGTCAAGCCGAGCAAGTCAAAACAAATTTATTATTATATCATTATTATATATATTATATATATATATATATTATATATTCTTTATATATATAAATATATATATATATATATATATGATATATATTATATAATATATATATATATATATATATATATATTATAATTTAAGAGTATCTAATACACCTGACATACCTTACGTACGAATAAACTTGAAACATTATCAAAATACACTGTTTAATATTGGTAAAATGACTAACATAACATCGCAAAACATAACGCACCCCCTAATTTTCAATCATATCTATAACATATTAATGATAAATTTAACATTATCATAGTAATATGAATCAAAACAACAAAAATTTTAAATAAAAAGTTGAAAATAAATAAATAATTTTTTAAATAAACAAAAATTAAAACAAAGTATACATATGTAGGTATAAAATGTATCTGATCAAGCCATTTGTTCAAAACTAGCAAAACGTCTGGAAGACTATGATGCTGCAGAATGAAACAAAACTTTGATGCTTTGAATGAACTGTTTGGCTTGACCAAGGTGAAAGGTGTATAAATGTGCAAAAGATTACTACTTTTGCCAAAGTGGTTAGAATATGAAAATTTCTTTATATTCGTAAATCTTTACATTAGCCTGAATATAAGCTATTAAAATCAAGATTTGATAAAGGGTATAATAAAAATGAAGTTATTGAATTATTAAAAGTAGGAGGAGGTAATATAAATTTATATATTAATAATCTACCTAAAAAGGCTAAACAAAAATATAAAGTAAATTACTTAGAAGATGCTGAAAGATTTCCAGATCCGAAAGATGTAAAAAAAAAAAAAAAATTATTTGTATTTGATGACATTATGATGGATACGAATCAAAGTAAGGCTGAAGATTATTATTCTAGATGAAGATTTAATAATACAAGTTCAATTTATATAAGTCAAAATTATCATAAACTACCTCATCAAATCATAAGGTCCAACGCTAATTTATAAGTATTATTTTCACTTGCCATAAAAGATCTATATCATATATATATATATATATATATATATAATATATATATATATATTATAGGATATATATATAATATATATTATTATATATATATATATATATATATATATATATATATATATATATATATATATACTATATATATATATATATATATATATATATATATATATATATATATATATATATATATATATATATATATATATATATATATTATTTTTATATATAAATATAGATATGTCGAGATTTAAGTTATCCCCTCTTGAGTTTGATAGCCAATAAAAGATTTGAGTGTGAGGATAAGTAGCAATCTGAAAGTGACTGGCTAATTTCGGTTTTATTGTAATAAATAAAACTCTGCAACCTATTGTAATTAAATATCAAGTTAATTTCAATCAAATCTACATTCCTAAAAAAAGTTTTTTCCTCTTAAAGAAATGTATAAATACAATACAAATCGAAAAGTTCATTAGGAAAATTTAAATGAGACTAATTCAATAAACTTAACCCTTGAAAATCAAAAATATGTTAATGAATTGAAATTATTTTTAAAGACGAAAACTGGTTCAGGATTGCTAAATTCAGCGTTGAAGAAACTTTTTTTACCAGAAGTACATTTAAATTTACCTAATAATGTTCCATCGGAAAATATTGAAAATGGATCGTTTAGGAATACAGGAAAATATTTATTTTGTGGCCCAGGTACGAAAGTACAAAAAAGATTAAAAGAAGGATACAATGGTGTTAATAGTATAGGTAGGGCCTGTAAACAACATGATATAAATTATTTAAAGCATAACAATACGAAAGAGAGAAATGCCGCGAATGATTTATCAACAAATCAAGCGAGTGAAATTGCTTTAGATCCTACTGAATCAGAGTACGTTATAAAAGACGCGAGGTTAGTCACAGGAGTTATGGGAATGAAATCAAGATTCGGAATGGGTTTACCATCAAAAAAAGGGGGAAAGAGCTCGCGAAAGCGGGCTCTGAAAAATTGAGAGAATTATTTTATAATCCTAAAATTGGATACTCAGGAATCAGTGATTTAGTACGAAAAAGTGTGTTATCTTCTAAGATAGGTAAGGACTGGTTAGATCTTCTAAGCGTTTACACATTACATAAACAGATGACCTAAATTTCCAACGAGAAGAGTGATTGTGTCTAGTGTTGATGATCGATGGCAAGCTGGTTTAGTAGATATGCAAAAATATAAAACTCAGAATAAAAATATAATTTATATATTATCAATTATAGATATATTCAGCAAGTTTGCACGGGCTGTTCCAATTATAATGAAAACGGGTAATGAATTAGCCTAAGCGTTTGAAAATATTTTTAAAGAAAGAATCCCGAGAAAAATACATATGGATAAATGTCTCAAAATTATAAACAAACCGACTCAAGAACTTTTTAAGAAAAATGCAATACACTGGTTCGCTAAAGAAAATGAAACTAAAGGGCAAGTTGTAGAAAGATTTAATTGAACATTAAAAACTAAAATGTGGAAATAGTTTACTGAAAACAATATGAAAAATATAATACAACCTATCATAGAAGTATTAAAATGTCTTCATAGTAAGGATCACTTGCAAAGAATAGAAAAATAGTGGATAAAAATTTATTTCAATCTACAAAGATTGACTTTAGAAAACCGAAATTTAGAATTGGAAACAGAGTTAGAATCAGTATAAAGTATAAAGATTTTAGGAAAGGTTATCTTCCTAACTTTACCGAAGTAAAGTAATTATATCGAAAATATTGAAAACAGATCCTGTAACTTACAAAATTAAGGATTTGAATAATGAAGAAATTATTGTTAGATTTTATGAACAAGAAATGGGGAAATACGAAAGCGAATTATATATAAAATTGAAAAAATATTAAAACGAAACAGAGGTAAAGTGCTCGTTAAATGGAAAGGATACGATACAACATCATGGATAAGTAAAAAAGACTTAACAGAAATTTAGAACGTAAAACGGCTTTATGAAACAAATATCCTATGTAAAACAGAACGCGAAACGCTTACTGTTTTCTGTTTTCTTCTTTATAATAAATGGCATATGTTAATATTAAAGAAAAATCTGATTTAGTAAATATTGGAATGAAACTTCAGAAAAGATTTTTAGATGAGAAATTAGGTAAACAAGATATCTATCATGAAAATATTAAACTATTACAACCATTAATTAAACCGATTAAGGATATAACTTCACATCAAAAAAGAAATACTTCAAAGTCAACCAACACTGCCAGCTCTTACTTCACATCAAGTCCCTTCAGCTATTGTGATGTAACAGCATCAACTAATACTCCTAAATATGATTTAGGAAAAATATCAGAAAAATATTTGTAAACAGCGTTTTCTTGTAATAAATTGACAACACATTCGGTATTAAAGCGATTGAAGGAAGTGTATATTTTAAATTAGTTAATGAATTAGTTAAAATTGATGGTAAAAATTTAATTATTCATGGTCATTAATATATAGGTACTGAATGTCTATGGAAACTTTTAACCTTGGAAAAACCTGGATAAGTTTCCATAAATGACTTTAATAATTATAAGAAAATAATGGTTCAAACTAATGCGTTTTTAAAGGATGGTGGAACGAAGCGAATAGAGGTAAAAAATATGATTTGTTTATTAAGCCAATATATGATGAATATAAATTGTTTAAAGACATAAAGAAAACGACATCAGAAATACGTCAGAGAGCAAGAACACCAAGAAGAAGCAGTGTTGAAGATATAACTTTAGCAGAGAACATTGAGAAACGAGGAGCTGGTTTTAAATTTTTTACCTTAGATCCTAATAATCTTGTTAATAAACAAAATATTATTTTCAGAAATTCAATCGGGTAATACTAATGTATTTAATTAGTTACAAGTAGTGATGGGACAATAAATTGGAATTGACATCGGAACCGGAGGAATCGGCTGTTTTTCAGGAATCGGAATCGGAATCGGCAAAATTGTACCGATTCTTTGGTATACAATCTGAAAATAATTTTTATTCGATCTTTATGATATTTCAAAGACAATATTTCAATGTCTGAAGTATTGATTTTTAATTTCAGGTCTTCCTTAATTCTATTTAATTAAAGAAAACTGGATTGAGCGACTCATCTTTACATAGAGCCTAAGATATTATGTTAAGATTTTCAGACAGTCATGGTGAGGCAGACATTTGGCAATGTTTCGTTAGCCTTGTTATGTAATATGTTTTGACAATCATATACTCGTGAACTCGTAAGTGAGCAGTGAAATATTTGCCTTGTAGGCTTGTAATAATTGGAGCTATTGATATAAATGCTATCCTCGAGTTTCACCTTTCATGTATCTCACACAGCATCTAATATAAGTGATTGTCTTCAAAATGTTATGGAAGAATTCACTTATAAAATTCATGTTATAGAAAGAGATAACGCACCTAATATGGCTGCAGGAGTTACACAAGCAGGATTCCAGGAATTACCTTGCTTTTTATAATCTTTGACACTAGTTCTCAATATTCCATATTTGAACAAAGAGACGTGAAAAAATTATATCCATATGCAAACAAATCGTAGGCATTTTAATTACCTCGCCTCAAGCTATTCCAAGTATGAAGAATATCAAACTAGATTTAATTTACCACAGCACAGACTTATTCATGATGTACAATCAAGATGTAATAGTCAGTATCATATGCTTTCAAAAATTTTTGAACAAAAGACGGCTCCATTTCATATTGCAGGAATCATTCAAAACCTGCATGCTTAAGAACATCGAAAGTTCTTGACAAATTGCTAAAAAATACTTTAAAATTTGTTGATTATACAAATTTTTTTGAGCCACAAGGAATCAATGGCATTAGCAATAATCCCAAATATGAAATTGATTTGCAGTTATTTTGAAAAGGGTCAGAAAAAAAGGACATTTTTGACAAAGTGGCACAGTATCAGCATGAAAAAATTCAGTAAAAATAGATTCAGCATTCTACTTCTACTGATAAGAATCTTGTGCTTGTTCTCTATCTTTATCCACGCTTTAAAACACATTCCTTGAGGATGAATATAATAATAAAAAGTGGAAGATATATTCTTAAGCATGGATGTGCGAAGATATATGTTGCATAAAAGAAAAGAAAACAGTTTTAACCAATTCTACCAATCTTCAAGTTCTTCTCATTTATCAACAGAATCGGGGCGAAAAAAGTGATACTGAAAATATATAATTTTTAACTTAGTTTTTGAAAGCTGTTTTTCGGAATTTAAGGAGAAAATTTTTTTAAAAACAGAAAGAACTCATTCCTAAGAGAAGACATATATGTATGAAAAAATTTGAAGATGTTTTAAAAGTAGAAAATAAGCCATATATAACAAGAAGGGCCTTAATTAAAAATTCAAGAAAGGTCCTTACAATGGTGGTACATACGAATAAAGGCTACCTTTCAGCATTTGGTGGTCCTTTGTAAAAATATTTAAGCTCGCCCCCTTTTCCGTGGAAAAGTGAAAGACCTCTTCAGAATTGGAAGGATGAACTTTATTCTCACTAAAAAACATCGGACTTTGCACTCAGAACGGGCGAAATGTAATGTTTTTTGCACTACAGATTTAATGAGGTCATGCTTTGACTGGCAAATAAATGATAATTTTGGCTTCAAGATCTTACTTTTTAGTAAATTAAAGTTTTTTTTTTTAACAAAAAATGACAAAATTGATCATTTATTGAAAGATTTAAATATTTGTATTTATTTTTAGTGTTAAATAAATAAAAGGTAATTAACTATTATTTCTTAGCAAAGATAAAATGATAAGAGAATTCTATAACATTATTTATAAGGTTTTAAATACTCTAAAATAGTTGATTTAGCAAAATTAGGTATATATATATTATAATATATATATTATATATATAATATATATATATTATATATATAATATATATATATATATATCTATATATATATATATATATAAAAAATAGTAGAATAAAAATCGGAATCGGTATTTTTAACTGGTATCGGTATCGGAATCGGCAACTCGGCTGGAAATTTGGAATCGTCCCATCACTAGTTACAAGCTATTAATACTTCTATGTCAACTCTACAACTCCCCATTTTTCAGTGCTCCTGACCCCTCTCCCCAAATCTAGCCACCCCGTTGCCTTGTTAAAGGCATCATTTCTGTCTCATTCCGCAGTTTACGATGTATTTATTCCAAAGTTTACTGACGGCTCTAAAACAGGGGACAGTATGGCTGCGTCTGCTCTCTTTTCTGACCGCAGTCTCTCCCATGCCCTCCCCATCATGCTTCAATTTTTTCGGCAGATTAATCGCTATAATTATTGCCCTTTTTCGGATTATATTCCTTAACAAAGACCACTCTTATGTTATTTATTCAGATTCGCTCAGCACTCTCCAGACGCTTAAAACTCCTATTCTGAAAATAAAATGGTATCCGCGGTACAATAATTTCTTCGGCTGCTCCATTCTCGTAAGAAACAAATCACACTATGTTGGACCCCTCTTACGTCGGGGTGACTGGCAAAGAAATTGCTGAAAGAGAAGCCAAAGTGGCTACTTATGAGGTCCTATGAAGTAAACCATAGATTAGAGAGAAATCACCGAGATGATTTAGTAGAACTTATTGTTGACTACTTTCTAGAACAGGAATACGTATCGTGCAAGTAATTGTTTATATATATATATAATATATATAATATATATATATTATAGTATATATATATATACTATATTATATTATATTATAAATATATATATATTTATATATATATAATATATATTATATATATATAAAAGATATATATATACGCCAATATCATTGTTCTCCATAATTACTACGCGGAGTTTGGAGTGGCGGTTCGTTCCGAAAACCACCCTAAGATTATCTCATTTGCACGCTGCACCGCAACCATGGCAAACCCTTAATGGTCAAGATTTAGAGCGTTATCATTCACGCAAAGATCTAATTGGCATCCACCCACCTTCCCTGCACTGCAACTTTCCTTCCATTCTGCATAATCCATTCGACCTTTTTCATTCAATCACATTAGCAAATCTTTAAATTCAGAATACTTGGTTTTAGTTGTTCTCAACAACGCAGATGACACGGAGTTTTTCTTCACAATAATCACCTTTTATTTTATTATTTCATATATATATATATATACTATATAGTTATAATATATAATAGATATATATATATTATATATATATACGTATATATATATATTATGATATATTTAATATATAATATTATATATCAAATTTCTTATTTGTTTTCAAAGTAGAGTTGGTAACATGCACGGAAATATATAGTTAAGGTATAGAGTTGACATAAGTTGAAATAAGCCCAGCCGCAAGCCAATCCCTTAATACCTTTACCATTTCGAACCCATCGCACTCAAATCATACACCATAAAGTTTCATAACAGCGCAATTTGAACTCACTGTGCTATTTCATTCAATGTGGAGGTTCATTTCCTGAGTGCAATTCATTTTCATTCTATTTTGCCGAGATTTTTTTTTTTTTTTTTTTTTTTTTTTTTTTTAAAGTTCACACCTCACGCATAGCCCTATTCAAGGAGGGGAACTTCTAGTAATTCTACCTAGGATCCGAACTAAGAATCTAACCCGGCGCGTGCCATGGCCGAACTCCGTCGCTCTACGTTTGTGCCACGGTAGGGTATTTTTCGAAAATACAAGTCCGCTTGCGATTGTTCCCAACCCAGTCCATAGCATGCATACATTCCTTGGGGGATAAGTGTAATGGGCCACTCGCTACCACAGCTACTATAGCTCTTTTAGGTCTCTTTTTACGCACTGAGAACTCATTACTGAAATTTTTTACAATTACGGAACTTTAATATATATATATATAATAATATATATATAATATATATATTATATATATATATATTATATATATTATATATATATATAATATATATATATATAGTATATATATATATATATATATTATATATATACTATATGTTATATATAATATATAATATATATATATTATATATATAGTATATATATATAATATATATAAATAATATATTTATATATTATAATAATATTATATATATATTATTATATATATATAGAAATGTCAATGGGAAAATGGAAGAATACTCACATTTCATATTGGAAACATTTCCATCAGAGCATTCTTTTACCTATTTCATTCCTGCTCAAACAGATGATAAATATCAAAAAAGAGCAAAAGGAAAATTAATTGAAAGATTTAGAAATATGAGAAGAAAATTCCGCAAAGTAGGAATAAACTGTAACGTCGTTAGAAATAAAAATTGTGGGAATGAAGATAACGATTTTGATTTCTTTTCAGTTGAAGGTAAGAAGGACCATGGAATCTTCATTTCAATAACTTTTTTAGTAAATTTTTTGTAAGAAGTATTTTATAAATTAATAATTTTTAAATAAATGTTTTTGGCTAAAATGAAAAATTTCTCACTTTTTTATTTCACAGAGTTGTTCTGAAGAGAAGTACACACAGATGCGACAGTGGCTAATGTACAACAAGGAACCTTGGGACAAAGTCGAGCAGTATTGGAAAATTACTTCAAAAAGTAGAATTACGAGCATTCGTTTGCAAGATGATAAACTTATCAAAAGTACCCTAAAAGAATGGCCCATCCTTGAACACCCTATGGGACATATTTTAGTGAGTATGCTTTTATTAACCTAATTTTACTGGATAGAATGAGAACAGTTTCATTTAATATTGTTTTTTTCTCTTACTATTTCTGGTAATCAAATCAACATTTTCTTATTAAAGTGGTTTTCCTCCTCTTTGTTGTAGCAACCAAATTTCGTAAATAATTCTTAACCTCCACCTATTTATTCACAAAAAAATACTTTACAGTTAAAACTTAAAAGTTTAAAGTTTAACTGCAATTTCTCATATACCTTTACAGATAAACATTGATTTTACAATGATGTTTGGATCCAAATTCAACTTCTTTTGTAAATGGTCGATGAATAAAGAAAGCATTAAATACATAATGCTCCAAAGAATTAAAGATAAGACCAATTTATGTCATTTGAAATCGGTTATTTCCCAAGGTTCTGAAGGCAAGTTGATAATTATTATGTATATGTTCTTTGTGATAATCACCAAGTATTAGCATTTTGACAATATATATATATATATAATATGATATATATAATATATATATCATATACAATAAATCTATATAATATTACTATATATATATTATATAATATATATTATATAATAATATATATATATAATATATATATATATATTATATATATAATATAATATATATATATTATATTATAATATTATATAATTTATATATATTATATATTATATATATATATATAATATATATATATATATATATATAATATATATATATATATATATATATATAAATTATAGATTTATATTATAATATATATATAATATTAATATATATATATATATAAGTATATAGTATATTATATATATATATATATACTATATTATATAATATGTATTATATATATTATAATATATATATTATATAGTATATAAAATATAATATATTATATATATAGTATATATATATATATATATATTATATATATATATATATATATTATATATATATAATATATAATTATAAATCTATAATAATATTCATATATATTATATATATATATTATTATTATATAATATAAATTATATATACATATATATATTATATATATTATATATATAAATAATATATATATACTATATATATATTATATATATATATTATATATTATATATATTATATATAGTGTATATTATATATATATATATATATATATAGTATATATTATATATATATATATATATATATATAGTAACTATATATATATATTATGTTTGTGTGTGTATATATTCATTATCATCATTATCCTTCCTTTTTCCCAAGACTAGTGTAAGGTGCGTGAATGCATTGGAAAAGAGAAGTAGTAGAAGAATATGATAGAAGTCGAAAAGAACACCCAGCCCTTTACCTGACCTCCTCTAATAGCCTATAGTGAAAACTCGTGCCCGCAAATGCAGAAAATTTACCTTAGAACTCACGGACGCCAGGCGACGGACCCTCACTATGGAATATCGTCAGTGTAAGGGTTCATTCCCCCTGGCCCAGGTGCCGCCCTCAACCGTACCCCCACTCACAACATCTCCGCCAATCATCCTATTGTTGCACTTGTTCTCGCTCTAGCAAACTCAGCATTGCTCTCCAACATTCCTTTAACTGACTCATTCCACTTTCTTTCTTGTCTCCCAGCGTCGGTTCCCAACACACTCCCCACCATACATCCGCTTAACCCACCCGAGTCATTTTTTTTTCCTTTCCACAGTGACAAACCATGCAACGTACTAAATTTATTCTCTTTCATTTACCCCTTTTCTCATACCACAACAACTCTATTATACGTTCATTTCCTCATTTTATCCATTTTTTTTCACACCTAACACGCCCCTAGGATTGTCCATTCTGAACACATTGAACTTTAGATATATTAAAACCTCTTATTCCAGACCTAGTCTTCACTACTATAACATTAACACAGGTAATCAACATACCCTCATGTCAGACCCTAGCGCACTGGAAGACTAGTCCCTTTACATCGTCCAACGATTTAATTGACAGCTCCACCTTCCCTGCATTCACTTAACTTTAGTTACTTTACTCTGCATCATCCGTTCCCTTTATGCAACATATATCCTAAATACTTAATCTCAGACACTTGTTCCAGCTGGTCACTATCTAACATAACTTCACAGCCGAGGACTGTCCTCCTCACACCCATAAAACTTCCTCTATCTATGTTTATTTCAAAACCCATCCCCCCCTTTTTTTTAAACAAAACACATGCCAAATCTCTCTACCAATCCTCCTCAACTCTTTTTCAGATTCACGCCACACAAACCAAATCACGCCATATAATAGATAGGGGCACCCTCCACTGACCTCCTATTCTAAATCATTCTTGCACCATTTCCTGCAACCACCCCCATCTCTAATCTTTCATAACCCCTTCCATAAACGCGCTGTTACACAACTTCTTAATCCAATCAATCACACCATCTCGCCTCCGTTCTTTGATCATTTCACCAGTATTTCATCTATACCTGCGATTTACCATTCTTCAACTTTTCACTTTACATCCATTACCTCCTCCTTGCTAATGACCTCCTCCCCAAAATACCTATCCTTCTTGCCACCATCAAACCCACACATTTCACTATCACATCTTCATTACTGTCAATATTATACAGATTCTCGAAGTGTTCCTTTCCACACTCCCCTCAATCCATTTCATCAGTTAAACAAAGCACCATCCCTCTTCATTATTCTAAGCAGATTCCCCTTATCTCATTCTTAATCTTTCGCGCTTCTTCCTTCCAAAAAGAGCTTCCTATTACCGCTGGTAATCCATTCATCCTCCTTCCAACTGTTCATTTACCCTCTTCTTTTCTCTACGTATGCACCTTTAGTATTTCTTTTTTCCTCTTATATAAAATTCCAAGCATTTCTTTTGAAACCTTCATCATTTGCTTTTTAGTACATTCAACACGCTTCTTTTTAGCTTTTAACCGCTTGCATCCACCTCACTCATTCCCACTCACTGCTAACGTTCTTTACTTTCTACTTTAGCACATCCATATACTTTCTTTTGCACTGCTAACAATTGATTCCTTCATTTGCTCTTCAGATTTGCTCAGTTTCACTTGTTCACATTCACTGATTTACTTGCTTAGTGAGCGCTCTTACATACTTATTCCTTATTAACCATTGTTCACTTATACTTGCTCAACTCCTAATTTTAGGCCCCACTGCCTCGCCGTCTCATCCCTGTCTCACTTTCTCTCCATCCTAGCCCTTGTTGAACTTAATTAAGTTAGAACAACATAATGATCCGATAATCCATTCTTAACCCCCTCAATGATTTTAACATCCAACACATATCTCAACATCTCCTTCTTCACCACACAAAATCAATCATACTCTTACTCGATACCATCTCTACTTACACCACTCTATATACTTATGGATTACTCTTGTCTTCAAACAAGTAATCACTTACACACTATACCTCTCTCCTCACAGAAAGTCAATCACCTTCATACTATTCTCATTTTCCTCCTCCGACACCGCAAAAACCACCTTGTTATGGTATGACTTTTTTGATCACTACTAACCATTCAAGGTCCCACAACACGACAATCTGAAGCTCCTACTCACCCCATTCAAACATCATTCAGATTTATTCAAAAAATCGTACTCTCTCAACGTTATCCTTCAGATGACCATCGTCACAGCCACAACTATACCCTTGATCTTTAAAGCTTAAAATAACCATTAGAATTCTAGGACTCGCACACACAAAGTCTACCATAGCTCTGCACCACAGGTCACTCATCAAAATAATTGCAACTCCTTCTCTTCCCTCTCATTCCTTTTCCACAGCAACACACACATTTCACACCACACACCACTCATTTTCACCGGTTCCTTTCATCTTTGTTTCAGTCACAGCTAGCAAATCTAATTTGCCTTTCTTCTACTAACATACACCCATCAACCTCTCTCCTCCTCTTTCAACATGTTATTCCTCTGACATTCATGTACCATATACGATTCATACATTTTCCGCGAAAGATAGAAGCTAGCAAGAGTTAGGTGGTAGTGGGCAGCCAACCCAACTACCACCGTCCTATAGTCCGCCTCTAACGACACGCAGGGACATACGATGTGGGTCCATCTTTCTCCCCCCGCACAATGGGATATGAGTAGTTAGGGATGACTGTAAGGTGTTGTTTAGAAACCAGAGGGGTTGTGTAATTTTAAGTATGTGATTATAAATATGTGGATAAATGGTGGTCACTATAGGTTGCCTGGAGGATGAGTGTGGTAAAGAATATAACGCCAAAGAGGAAAAATTAATAACTTATATACTATATATTATATATATGATTATATATATAGATATATATATATTATAAATATATATATATATAATAATATATATATAGTATATATAAATATATATATATATATTTATGAGATGATGCATTATTTTGGTTTTTTTACTTTAATTCTAAAAGTCATCGAATCTCAAAAAAACAAAAGGAAACGTTTTAGAAGCCATCGAAAATTGGAAAATGCAAAGAATCTTTTGTTTGCTCGCTGTAAAGGTAAATTAGTTTAAGTTTCCCTGAGCTTCACAAGTTAATAAGAAACATAAGGGTAATGTTGGAGTGGTGTGTGTTAGTCTGTAGTGGTCTCATTGAAATGATTTTTGTGTTTTAGTGTTTTGACATTTAAAGAAATCCTTTAAGACTCTTTTGAGGATAACTCTACACAATGATCAGTCAGAATAAAGTGAATCGTTTAGAGTGAAAATTTGAATTTTATAATTAGATTATTAAATATACTTGCGAAATAAATATTCAATATATTATGAGTGAACTAATATAAGAATGGAAGTTAGAATTGGTTAGCAGCGACTACTTTCTTTCTTTATCTTCTCTTATTCTTTTTAAGAGTGGGATGCGTAACATGCACGGAATATAAAGTTCGTTAGAATAAGTCGAAATGAAAACCCAGCCACAAACAATTCCCATCTAAACTTATTTATCTGTGGGAACCGGTTTTTTGTGTAGAACCACTCTTCTCGCTTCAGCCGAACATCTTTCTTTTATTATGTTATATTTTTAGTTAATTTTTCCCTTATGGGAACCAAATTAATCAATTTCTTATTTACATTAAATAATGTCATTATGGAAAACAATAATAAACTGATATATTTTATGCAGACTACCGAAGAAATTGCTCTACTAACTGCAACTAGGCAAGCAAAGATGAAAGATTTATGTCTCCCTTCAGCTTTTTTTGATTTTTCAAGGGAAAGATCTACAACACATTTACGTTTCATATATTTTGTTAGAAAATTTTACATACTCAGCTGAATCTCCATTGAAAGCGGTTGACATATGCTTCAAGTTATTTCACGTGCTCCATGCAATGTATCCTCCAGAATGCGAAACCATGTGGCTGTTCATTCAAAAAAAAATTATAATATTAATTCTCAGTGGAATAAAAATGCTCCAGAAGTTTATGAGTTAATATCAGATCTAATATCAAGCAATACAGACGAGATTTCAGATTAAAAAATAGGCTAGTCCTAAAATTTAAATTGTTAATATAAACATTTAGATTATGTACGTAATTTGCTATTATTGCAAAAAAAATTAACATTAATTGAATCTTTAATTTTGCATCTTAGAGTTTTTCATAAAAATATTTAGTATTTAAGGAAATTTTTTTGTGGGCAAGGTAGCTATAAGCAAATATTTTCAAGTAAGTTTTCTTTTAAAAGGCACGTTCAAAAACACAATGAATTATATTTTGTAAATAAGGCTTCATGTAAATATGTAACAAATGTAACAACACTTGACCATCAGTATAATGCCTCTGTATTAAATATTTCAAAACCATCAGTAGTTACGTCAGAAAATAACAATACTAACATTAATTCCTGCACTTTGGTTAGTGAATTTAGTAATAGTTTTGAGGAAGAAGTTTTTAATTTTATACTTGAAAAGTTTAATGATGATCGGTGTTCTAGGACACAGGTTAGAAAAGAAATAAATTTTACTGAAAAGTTAATTTGATTATTTGTTACCAGTGCTTAGAAGTAAAATATTAAGTATACCTGAGGTAGATATAAATGCAATAAACGGTATTTTTAACGATTTAGGAAACCCATTTTCTTCCTTAAATAGTGAATATTTATTGATACAGTTCCAAAAGACACTCTAATTGTTCTCGGATCCACAGATGTTGACAATTGGTTATAAAAAGTTGAAGGTTAAGTCGAAAGGAGTTGCTATAATTAAAACAAGTCCAAGGTACATTTGTTATATTTCAATAACAGATATATTAAAATCGCTGTTTTCCATTGGTAATGAGTATGAGACAGCATGCTCTTACATGGATTCTATTGCAAAAATCACTCTATTAACAAATGTTGCTTCTGGAGAGATGTGGAAAAGCAAAGCCATAAACATAGGTGATAGATGTTTTCCCTTAATTTTATATTATGATGATTTTGAATGCGGAAATCCTTTGGAATCGCATGCTGGACAAAATAAAGTTAGTGCATTTTATTTCTCATTACGTTGTTTCCCATTTGAGTATCAATCAAGATTAGATAATATATATTTAACTTTTTAGCATATACGTCAGACTTAAAATTGTATGGTTTTACTTCAGTAAAATAGTGGGGGATAATTTGACTATCAATTCCATAGGTGGTTTGTTGAAAGTTTTTCAGCATCTTCTTGTTGAAGGCAGTGTAACGTCAAAAAGAATCAAATGAAATCACAAACCATAGAAGATATTTCTTTGTAAAGAACAAAAACAACATACCAAGCCGATTTAAATTTAAATAGGCCAAGTGAAACTGGAATAAAATCATCATGTTCTCTGAATGAAGTTAATTACTTTCATATAGTTGAAAATGTTATTGGCGATATTATGTACGACTTGTTAGAAGGTATATGCAAATTTGATATTAGTAAATTACTAGTACATTACATAGGGAAAAATATATTTTCGCTGGATGTTTTAAACGAGAGAATCACTTTTTTGTTATTTGTGGAGAGACAGGAGACTTCAAATATAAATATGAGGAATCAATTAATGATTACATTAAGATTTTCTCGCATCAAAAAGAAAACTTTTGTGATCGTTTGCCATACGCGATAGGAACTTTGATTCACCGTACTGATGTTTATTGGAAATTCTATTTAAAACTTCGACAAATTTTAGATATTATTTTTTCGAAATCTCCAGAAAGACATTCATGTACTTTTGACTGATTATATTTCCAATCATCATGCTTTGTACTTAAAGCTGTTTCCATCCTCAACTTTAAAGCCAAAGCATCATTTCATGGGGCACTATCCACGAATGTTAATTCTATATGGACCTTTGATTCATCTTTGGTGCATGAGATTCGAGGCCAAGCATAGAGAATTAAAGCCAATGGCAAGTTCAAGTAATTCCAAAAAAATATTTTGAAAACAATATGCATTAAATATCAACTCAAATATCCTTATAGTTTAGTTTCAAAGAAATTCTTTAGCGATGAACTTAAATGTAAAAAACCTGTAAATGTTTTTGATATTAACATTCCAAAAAATGTAATGAATTTAGTAGAGAATTTTAATATTTATTTACGCGTTAATATTTATAGTGTTGTATATAATAAAGATTATTCTATATTAGCATCGTTAGAAAATGATGAACCTTTATTTTTGCTAATAGGTTATATTGCATCAAATTCCTAAGAATTATTATTTATTGGGCGATATTGTGAAAGCATTGAGTTTGATGAACACTGGCATCCATTCGAAATCTTGAAACCTTACAAATAAAGTTATGTTTCAAAGGTATTATCTTCTTGCATTGATTGAAATTGCTATGATATACATGTAGTAAAGAACAAATATATGTAAGTGGGGTGTTTGATATCTGACAAATGCTTTATTTTGTTATCTTTGAATTATATATATATATATATATACTATATATATATATATATATTATATTATTATATAATATATATATAATATATTCATATATAATATATATAATATTATATATTTATAATAAGTATATATTAATATATAATATATATATATACTATATATTGCTGTTGTGGTGAGAGTAGTAATGTGTTCAATAAATAAAATAAGGCTTAGCAAAG
The DNA here is from genome assembly GCA_015478945.1 of Trachelipus rathkii. Lineage (NCBI taxonomy): Eukaryota > Metazoa > Arthropoda > Malacostraca > Isopoda > Trachelipodidae > Trachelipus > Trachelipus rathkii. The sequence goes on from JABUQX010095086.1 coordinate 36,009, forward strand.
AATGAGAAAATAAGAAAAAAAATTCAAGAAATTATGATTATTATGATTAAACAGCGAGTTAAGTACATGTAAATAATTATGAAGACACCTCTTGCGAATAGTTGAGAAGACGTGCTTATATCCCGTTTAGGCTGTAGAAGTTCTCCAAATGGTTGGATACATTGTGGAGGGACCTTATGTATATTGTTCCGCTATTTTAATAATGGAGTGAGAATTTCAAGGATATTTAGAGTAGGTAATTTAGGACAGAGGAGAAGAAAATGAAGGTAAAATAAATAGGTTTATTTACTCAGCGAAAATTAGGACTATATTAGGTTCTATGGTATAGACTAAAAATTGAAAACTAAGTAGAAAATACCCGAAACCATAAGATATTTAGACTGTATGACAAAGAGTATTGCATGAAATACTGGAGATTCCTTTCGTATTCGTTAGGAGATTTATGAAAAATCTCAGAGTTTGAGAGTGTAGAGGAGATGGTTATCACAAATGACTAACCACTCTGATAGAATTTAATATTATATTATCAATGGTGATTGTTATAGTAATTTAAGCAACAATCACGAATTTAAAATATGAAATGGATTTCATTACAAAACCTTAGTTTAAATAAATTATCGAATTTAAAGAATATTATTATTATTATAGTTACATTAAATTGTTTTATTACAAAAGTTAAAACCTAAGATTATATTTATTTCTCTTAACGTATAATGAGATTGAGGTTACTTTCAGTACAAAAAAGGTAGTGATACGTTGTGACACTTAAGGGAGTTCATGCATGAGTGGATGGAAACCATTAAAGCACAATGGCAAATATCTATTGCCTCCAATTAGGTTGGGAAATATGACACTTAGTAAATTTGCCCCCAATGTTTTAAGGTTTCCCTTGAATGGAATTTAAGCCTAAAACTAAGATGGTCTTGAAGATACGATGGTCTTGCGAAGCCTAGAATTAAAGCTTAGAAAATACGGGATCTGTGAAATAAATTATGTTGTGCTTAGAAATAAGTCATAATTAAGAGGTTCTTGAAAAGAGTTACTTAGATAATGAGGTTACTTCAAGATGGATCTTTGTCCTGCATTAAGACAGAAAAATAAGATCTTGCAAATAAGACTCTAGAAATAAGACCCTGTAAAGATTTACAGGAATTAGATTATTATGTATTTACATTATTTTATAGTTTATTTCATCAAATCAATTTTGTGAAGGGAAATGTTTTAAACAGAAAGATTCTACCCCATAACGATGAAGGATTCGCAAGAGGGGTCTTTATTTATAATCGACTGAAAAGGGTTAATGGACTTAATTTAATGGTACTGTAGACCTCAAAAGGAAATGTAGTGCTGCAATTATAATATAGAGATTGGAATTAATATAATTCTTTATGTGTTTAAATTATATATCATCTAAAAAAATGTTCAATGTTTTAAGGCAACTTAAATTATGAAATTTATCGACTACCCGCCATGGTATACTCCTCGTATTGAAAGAGTTCTACATTTATAGTACTTATCATATCATTATATCATAGATAAGTAAACAAAATAAGTTAAATTTTATGGTATATGTAGATACCAGTATATTAGAATAAATTCAACTGAAAAACAGAAAGTAAATTTTAGTGTATTCGTGAAAAACCAGTTGGCCCATAATTACATAACTAGAAAAGTTATGTATTCCACCCCAAATTTTGCCCATCGTACTCTGTTAGTTATGTAAATACATCAATATTTACTGGAAGTGGAAAATCATAAGTTTAAAAATATTTTTTTGCCCACTCCAAAGTTAAATTTATAGGTACTTTCGTAAACAAAGAAACAACATCGAAGCTAAACATATACTTAACAGCGAAGTCAATGTTTTCTAACTTTATCCACCAAATCTATCGAATTTTTAATATGTATATATAAATAATATATATATATATATTATATATATTAAATATATATATATATATATATAATATATATATATATATAATATTATATATATATATATATATATTATATATATAATATATATATATATATGATATATACTTTACAGTATTGCAAATGTAACTTCTGGGTGTTTATTACGTAATTTGCTATGAAATCTAGTACAAATTTTGTTAGTGGTGTGTTTCCTTACTGAAATGTATTTTATTTTGTCAGGTTCAAGGTTTTTTATTTTTAATATCTTTTATATACCCTTTTTTATGTATTTGGAGTTATTCTATATATTTATATTTTTTTCTAGTTTTCTATACATGCCAAAAATATTAAACATGTAACTTCGAAGATTGTATTAAAACCCTGTTGAAAGATTTACAGAAATTTAAAATATTTATTTTTATTCCTAGTTAAAGTTGATAGTTAAAATTTTTTGGTTATTATTATCAATTTTTTTGTTGCAACAAGATATTTGTTGTCTTTTATTTTTTCTTTAACAGCATGCTACAACAGCACCCAGGTACTGTGGTAGAGTCCAGACAATGATGGAATGACTGATTCTAATCAATAGGACACATGTGAACGTTATATAAGGTGGTGAAGGTTAATGTAAATAAAAAACTTCTACTTATTTCTGTTCAAATAAGTCTTGCATTTTTTCCTAAAGCTTTTCCAAAAATAAGTAAGCCTGAAATTAATGTAATATATTAACACTAATATCCATTACTGTTATTAAAAAAATACATTTCCTTTTAGCAAATCGCATTTCATCTTTGAGAATATGAAATGTTATCTTTTATTAAAATACTAAGCGTCACTGGTGTTAATAAATTTTTTTAGATTATTTTTGGGTTTATTTATTTTAAAAGACAGGTCAATTTCAACAAATAAGTAAAAATAAAACTGAAGTACATTAACCTTCACTACCTTCTATAGTTCACATGTATCCTATTGATTAGAAAGTCATCCCAAAATTGTCTGGATTTTACCACAGTACCTGGGTGTTGTACTGGTTTGTGTATGCTGTTAAAGAGAAATTAAAAGATAACAAAAATTTTGTTGCAACAAAAAAATTGGATATATCGCCAAAAATTTTAGTTACCGAACTTTACGGTAATTTAGAGTAAATCAACTGTATAGCTTTGGTTAAAAGCACTAAAATAGTTAGGTTGCTACAATTAACGTTTGGTTGTTAATAATATTCTTGAGCCGTGTGGCAAACACAAAAATTTTAAATTGATGGTAATATTAAACAATTTTTTGCTCCTCCAAAAACAAATTTTATTCCTGATAACTAAAAGCTGTTTTACTTTCTACTATTAAACATTTGGTTGGAATGACTACGTTGAGCATTCCAGTAAATAAATGATATTTAGTTCTAATAAACAAATTTTTAGTTCTCAAAGAGAAAAAATTTTAGTTCTGAAAGCTAAAAGCCATTTAGTTGCAAAGTATTTGGTTATGGTAACCAAACAATTAGAAAAATAATTTGTTACTTTAACCAAAAAGTAATTGGTGGGATTAATTTTTATTTCCTGGACATAATTTTTTTAGTTAACTTAACTAAATATTTTAGGTTATCATAGCCAAACGTTTTTCAGATGCTATTTTGATTAAATTTTTTGGCAATGGTAACCAAAATTTGGTTTTCAGAACCAAATATTTATTTCAGTGCATACAATGCTCAATTTCACATGTTTAATAAATCACTCTTGTTTCGAGCTATGATATATGTATATATTATATTATATATAATATATATATATATTAATATATATATTATATATATATATATAGAGATATAAAGTATAGAAACATATTATTATATATATATATTGATATATATATATATATATATATATATATATATATATATATAAATATATATATATATCTATATATATACGTATATATACTATATATAATTATATATATATTTTTAATATTTAAATATGTATCATATATATATATATATATATATATATATTATATATGAATATATATATATATATATATAAAATAATATTAATATATATATAATATATATATAATAATAT
>JABUQX010095086.1:45000-47550 GCA_015478945.1 Trachelipus rathkii
CTTTCTGTGTTCATTAGTCAGACAGCCTCCTCTAAAACTATTAGCGATACAGGCCCACCGTACCTCTCTCCCTATTCGCGCCAGCGACGTCAAATCATTTGCGTATGGCAGAAATCACAGTCTAATCTCCTATAGTCCTCTGCACCTCTTTTATCATCTACATCAAGATGTGCTACAAACAAAACTGGTGACAACACTTCCCTGTTTGACTCCAGTTCTCACCTCAAACCATTCCTTAATTCTCATATTATGTTCTTGCAATTATTTATTATTCTTATACAAATTCTCCAGGTTCCTCTCAACTTTTTATCCACAGCATATTCTCTCTCTAGCATCTCCATAGTCCCTCTAGGCACTGAATCACATATAGCTTTTCATACAACTATGATAGCTTACATAAGTACTCGCTTATTTATAACCATACCTTTCCTAACGTAATTCTCAAGATGACAAAAAGAGATCCGTCGTGCTTCTGTTCTTTCCTATATCTCCTTTTCCATAGTCTTGGGCTCTACTTCCTCTTTGGTTTCTCTTTATTTTGCCAAGTAAGTTCAACAAGAATATTACCCTGTAATTTTTACAGTTCCCTGTAATCTTTCTTGCAATAATATATTGGAAACTATGAAATTGAACTTCCTCACCCTCTAGTACTGTCGCTCTCGTCAACACATATTTGGATCAATTTCAGAATTCTTTTATTTTCTCTCTTCCGCCTCTTTTATTGTTCTATGAGTATCCCATCTTCCCTATCTTCATTGCTCTCAAAGTTTACCTCCAACTCTCCATAGTTGTCTCCTCTCCGTCTCCTCAATCCTTCCTCCTTCACTATCTCTTCTCCCCCCATCCTCCAGCTGCTCATTCACATTTAACAGTTCACTGAAGTATTCCGTTCATCTCCTGTTTGCTGTTGAATCTCACCAAAAATTCTCCTGTTATGCAAATTAATTTTTGCCCACTTACCTTCTTGAATCTTCTATATAGCATTTTGCCAGTCGTTAACATCTCTTCCTTTGTCACATCCACGCCTTCAATCATTTTTCGCCTCTCTCTTACTGGAATTTCTTGCTCACTTATTTTCACACTTTCTGCTTCATTGCTTACCTCCCATATACTGAGCCCTTGTCTGTGAAGTCTATTTTCAACCACATTCTCATCAATACTCCTCTCTTATTGCCTCCTTCACTTCTCAGTCATACTCTTGTGGTCTTTTTCTCGTTCCTTCCTACCCATCTTTTACCCCAGGATCTCCTCTGCTGCCCTTTTACTTTTCTTGTTATCTTCCCCTATCTTCTCCGACTCCTTCTAACCATGTTCTAGGTTCTGAACTTATTATTTTAATATTATTCCATTTTACTCTCAACTACTTCAGTGAACCACTTTAATCGCATTCTCTTTTTTAATTCCTGGAACTTCATCTGTCTTCAACCTCCAGGTCTGTCCCATAATCTATAATCCGAATATATATTCCTGACTTCAGGTGCAACTTTCACACTTCCTAGTTAGCGCTACTGTGATATTGTTCATCTATATCTTGTGAACCTATTGGCCCTCTGCTTGAAAAAAAACCATCATCGATCTTTCTAAACAGATATTCTATCACATCTTTCTTCATATTTCTTATCTCTCTCCATACTGTCCCACCATTCCCTCCACTTATCCTCACTCTTGCATTGAAATCTACAATCTATTATATATTATAATATATAATATATATATATATATATATAGTATATTAATTATATATATATATAATATATATATATATAGTATATATATAATATAATATATATACTATATATAATATATTATATATTAGTGATGGCAGTTAACATCCGCAATAATAATAAAAGAATCCGCACCGCATTCGCACTTTGTTCCTGCGTGATTGCGCGATATTTATTGTCGAGATTTGAAAGACATTTATAAAATAAAATACTTAAGATAAATTGAACGCAGTAGCAATAAAAGTAGTTGAAGGCGTATTCACAAAAGGGCTTGAGTATTCTATATCGTATGTTATCAAAGACATTCCAACTAACTGGAATAGTACATCACTTCATATGATGGAAGAATGGTATTCGCTCAAGAACCTCTTGCTATGTTACGCAGTTTCGTATCAAAAAGTTAACAATTCTTACTAATGTGGAAAAGACATCAGATCACACTGCATTAAACTAACTGGAACGCATTTGAAGAAATTTACCTAAAAGAATCGAGAGCCTAACAGCTTCTGTCTACATGGTAATACTCAAAATATACTCTGCAACGCTAAGGAATCATTTTGAACCATCTTAAATGAAAATGATGACGGTTAAAAAGAATGAAGATGTAATAAAACTTAACTAGAAAAACGCTTTGGTTTTTGGAAATAATGACCTGCATACTATTGCAACTTACTTTGACCCCCATTGTAAAGGCAGTTGTTTTTTTTGAACACAATATCAGAACAAGTTAAATTCGTCATTTTGTGTTGCAGTTGAAAAACGTCAATCTGAACAGTATTAATTCGCCACCCATTACAAGGAAAAAGACGAAATCTACAGAACCAAC
>JABUQX010095087.1:12500-15000 GCA_015478945.1 Trachelipus rathkii
TTTGTGGGGTTAGTAAAAGAGAGAGGATTAGGAATAGGGTAATAAAAGAGAGATGTGATTGGAAGAATGGTTTGGTGAGAAGAGCGGAGTAGGGAATGTTAAGATGGTTTGGACATCTGGAGAGAATGGGGGAGCAGAGGGTGGTTAGGAGAGTTTGGGAGGCGGAAGGGATAGGAAGGAGAAGGAAGGGGGAGACCAAGAAGAAGATGGATGGATGGAATAAAGGATATGTTGGAGGAGAGAGGAATGAGGGTGGAAGAAGGTAGGGTGTTGGCGAGAGATAGAATGGAATGGAGGAGGTGGGTGAGGGCGAGATGAAGGAAATAGGGAAGCTGCACGTACCACTACCCCGCTTATGCGGGAATAAGTGCTAGTAAAATAATAATAATAATATATTAATAATATATATATATAATATATATATATATATATATATATATATATATATATATATATATATATATATATATATATATATATATATATATATATATATATATATATATTAACCTGTTTTTTTGTCTGTTTGTCTTTGTTTGTTGTTTTTGTTTTGGTGTGGTTGTTTGTGCGTGTGTGATGGAGGATTTGCGCAGCGCTTCGGGCTTTCTTATAGACTTTACTAACATCCGCGGCTTAAACTCTAACTCTGCATCCTTGGAATATCACCTCTCTAACTTTAACCCTAACCTTTTGCTCTTGTCTGAGACCCAGATGGCTAAGAATTCATCCTCTAACTCGTTTAATGTATCCAACTATAACTTATTTAATAATTTCCGTCCAAAGGGTGGAGTATGTGAACCTATGTAAAGATAAACACTAATATAAGACGTCTCGGAATCTCGAAATCTCCTAAACTTTGATGTTCTGTGGCTTAAAATCTTTCTTCCTTCTACTACAATAATCTTGTGCTTCTGCTACTGTTCTCATAACAGAACAGATTTTCACGTCTTTTTTGAATATCTTACTACTTCTCACGAGACTGTTATATCTTCTCATCCAAATATTGAGGTCTTCTATTTAGGGGATTTCAATGTACAAAACACTGAATGGTTGGGGTTCCCTCACACTGATTCAAGTGGGGAGGAGGCCGAATTATTCAGTATTCTTACCGATCTGGAGAAAGTAATTAAAGAATCCCACACACATTCCGGAATACGTCCCAACAATCTTGAGACACACTTGACCTAATGTTTCACTACAAGTCCTTTCTCTCTATAAAATATACCCAACCTTTGTTTCCTATTGGTAATCTGACCACAACCTTATATTTTTAAATTTATACTTTCCTCTCCAGACAGCTCCATCCCGCCCTACCCGTAGTTTCTGGCACTTTGATCGCGCAGATTGGGGGGCCTTGCGTTGCTTCTAACGTTAACTATTCATTAAGATAATTACTTTGACCTTTTTAGAGGTTTCAGCTTCTGCCGATAAGGTGAGGGCTGTAATCGTTGATGGGATGAGCAGGTTCCTTCCTTCTTCTCGACTATATCTTTCTCTCCTCATAATCCATGGTTAGATCGTACTTTTCTCTGGCCATTAAGGCTAGAGACAGTGCGTAATCGGGAGTGGAAAATTTCTCGTTTATCCTATCACTCTTGCTAATTTTCAATTCAGCTAGAAATCATTGCATGGATACTCTCGACGAGCAAAGCGGGCTTTCATCCAACGAAAGTGCGCTAACCTACTTGGTTCTCCTACTGACAAATCTTTCTGGCCTCTTACCAAAAACATCTCTAACAACTTCCGTAAATCTGCCTTTCTTCCACTTATTTATTCTGATGGTTCTGTTGCTAATTCTCCAACTGAAAACGCCAATCTCTCGGCTCCTATTTTCCTCTAACTCATCCCTGAATGACTCTGGCATTCCTCTTCCTCCTCTTCTCCCGTGCCCCGTGTCGCATGCCTTTTCCTGTGATTACATTTGATCGTGGTGCATGGGCTCCTGAAATCTTTGAACGTTTAGGAAGGCTGGGTGGCCCGGATGGCAATTCCTCACCGAGTTTGAGGGGAGTTGGTGCTTCCGTGCTGGCCCCTCCCTTCGTTCAACTATATTCCCTATGTCTCAATACTAACACTTCCCTCAGGTTGGAACACGCACGTGTCCACCTATTTCGAAAAAAGGATGCCGCTCTGATCCTTCTAACTAATCGCCCATAAGCTCTCATCTTGTATTCTATCTAAGATCTTTTGAAACCCTTCTCACAACTCTCATTTCTTAGATCATCTGGAATCCCATTCACTCTTTCCGATCGCTAGTACGGCTTTTGTCGGCACTCGAGTCTACTGGCGATATACTTCCTATCTTACATTTATGGTTTTCCGCCCTTAGGAATTATGGGGAGACTTGTGTTGTGGCGCTTGACATATTCAAAGCATTTGACCGGGTATGTCCGAGTCGCTGCTCTCCCAAGCTCGCCATCTCTCCAGTCGTCCGGCTCTGATGCGGCGGGATCCAACGCCTCTCTCAATAGCTCAATATCGGCTCATATCGGTATGGCAC
>JABUQX010095087.1:20000-32500 GCA_015478945.1 Trachelipus rathkii
ATATATATATATATATATATATATATATATATATATATATTATATATATATATATATAATAAATACAAAATGAATGAAGAATAAAATTATTGACTTTGTAATCTACTGCTATAGAACGAATGCCCATAAAAAGGACCGAGTTTTTATTTATGATAAATTTGGGGATGAAAAAGTTTTGTCGTGTATTAAATTTAATTGAAATTTATCTTAATATATTTTTATTGAAAATTTACTAAGTTTATTTTTATATGTAAGTCGCTTCGATGTTTGAAATTATAAATTTTCATTGCGAAGTTATTTCTGAATTTCCGAATGTGTAACCACGTTATCGAACAAATGTAGTATAAATATATAGACTTTCGAACGTTGACAAAGATGAAAAAAACTCAATCAAATTTCGAAAGTAATGAAACAATAATAACAACAATATTTGTTGTGATAACGTTAACAATAAAGTATACTACTAAGACTTTCTATAACTAGTACTACGAAAGCAATAATAATAATAATAATAATAATAATAATAATAATAATATAATAATAATAATAATAATAATAATAATAATAATAATAATAATAATAATAATAATAATAATAATAATAATAATAATAATAATAATGATAATAATATAAAAGCAGTATACTAGCTCAGACTAAAATAAATGAGGATAATAAATAATAATAATAAATTATTGTTAATGGTAATTATAGTAAATATTTACAACAATACTTATTATTTGTAGGAATAGTCAATCTCTAGAAATGCAAAGCATTCTAGAAGAATGACAAATTTCCAATGTAATAATTTTTATTTTAGGTTCCTAATGTTTCTTGTTTCTGTTCAGAAAACAAGGAATACAGATAGGAATCTAATAAGCAAATGTCTACGTTATGGAAACAAATTATTACTACAAGACAGGGGTGAAGCCTCTGTCTGGGGATTTCCAATATTTGCTCCACCACCAATCGGGAACTAAAATTACCAAAACCATTAGTGTTAACAACGTTTCCAATATGGCAACCTTGAAATCGTTTTCCAGGGAATAACTCGCTAAACTTTACGGCAAAATTTTGGCATTTTCGCGACAAAATTTATGGATGTATATATATATATATATATATATAATAATATAATATATTATATATATATAATATATTATATATATATAATATATATAATTATTATAATATTATATAATAATATATATATATATTATATATATAATATATATATATATTATATATATCATATATATATATAATATATATATACAGGTATATACATAAAGAATATATTTATATAGTAAAATCTATAAAAAGACTACTATAAATAAGTTCTTTGACAAAGATAGTCATTTCAAGTAGTGAATTTTATTTGTCAATTTTTGACTCGAAAATATTGATCACGTGATCAACTACTGAGACGATTTTTTATTATTTCTGACTAAATATTTATAAGTTTATATATACCATTCATTAGATATATATACAGAGGTCGATTTTCAATTATAAAACTCAAAGGGGAAAGAGTCCAAAGGATATTTTCACAGCAAGTTTCAGTTTCGAGTCTGCTCCCGAAAAAATCAAATTTTACGCTATGAAAATTTTGACAATATTTTGATTTATGATTTATCTATTATTTTCAACCTTTTTATTTCCTTCGTTTTTATAACCTAATCTATGTTTTAAGATTGATAAAAAATGATTCATTTTTTAGTGACGAGACAATAATTTATGACCTATACTTTAAATGACAAATTTTGATATTTTCGATTTTACAATGATAAAACTTTTTATTTAGAAGATATTTATTATAATGAATTTCACTTTTTCGATTTCTACGTTTTTGCTTACTTTTATTTAACCTTTTATTTTTATTATCATTATTTTTTAATCAAATCTGTGAGTTTGAAATTTTCTAAGTATTCCCTTATATTAAAATTTCCCAAAATCCCTTATCTTTTCAATTTTTCCCTTTTTTTGCGTTTTGTTTTGCTTTTATGGGACTTCGTTTTTTGAGTCTGTATTATTTATGTGGGTTTGGTAATGAATTTTTCAGGAGAAGATTATTATAAATCTAAATCTTTTATCTAACTAATCTCAACCACTCTGTTACACGGAAACGGTGAAAGCTTAAATAACAGTTAATATTGTAATATAGAAGAAGTAGTATGTATAACACCTATTCATATCTTTTATAAGCATTTACACCGTGTAGAGGCAAGAGTTAAGATATTTATATTGAGTTATATTTGATTATTAATCCTAAGATTTACACTAACCTCATATAAATAATAAAAAATGGAGCGCGTAAATTAGCCAGAAAGTAGAATAGGCGAAAACAAGTCTTTGAAGATAGATTGTGCGCAGATATTGGTTTGGATATAAGAAAGACTAAACACAAGCAAGATATACTGTGAAGGCGAATTTCATATCAAATTCTAAAATCATTTGACGGGAGGTGTATTTAATACATGAATGAGCTTCAAAAATAAATGGCAACTCGTGGGTTCTCACACTACACACACATTCTAACATCATTACCAAATTAGAATGCATTCTAAATAAGAGAGACTTGAATTTTACTAATACAATGGTCAAAACACTTATCAAACAATTAATATATAAAACGAAGCAATTAAATATCTATTGCCAATTTTTACATACGAGTTAGTGAAAATGAGAAGGTTGACTACAATCATTAGAGTATAGGGAGATTTTACTAAAGATATAGTTCTCCATGATCACGATAATGAATAGACTAACCAATGATCTACAAAAATTCTCTTTTCGCGAGAAAATCACCTCAATGAAAAGAGACATGCATATAAATTAATTGGTTTTCGTTGCCCTTGGAATTAAATAGATATAAAAAAAAGATCAGAGAGGTGACTCTACATATAAGGTATATGCCATGTTCACTCCTATATACAAGCTAGTGATGAATGTATCATAAAAATGAAAATATTGTCAGCCTCGATTTGAAGATATTTATAGATCGATAACAAGAAATTAGTTACACTACTCGGATACTGCATTAAATGAATACTAGAATTTACTAAGAGTCTCTGATGGAGGTGAAGTAATAAAACAAGGAGAGTGTGTATCACGTGACTTCTTGTATGACAGTAGCAGGTAATTTACAGATAATGCTAGATACCTTCTCGTTTCGAGAGATCGTCTTCTAATTGTATACTCGAGAGAAGGATGTCTTATATATATTACAAGTGGCAAGCTTTGCATATAAGTCAGATAAATCTAGTGAGTTTATAGGACACTTTAGATCGAGTGTGATGAAATAATTATGGACACAATATTTGTATCTTCATCAAAAGAGAGACTATATTAAATAATTTGTACAAAAGCCCTCTGATATATACTATAATAAATAAATATAGTTGAATAAAACTTAATGTGAATATGATTGTATATGTAAAAAATAATTATAGTAGTAAATAATTTTTACATACGAGAACTCTATTAGAGCAAAAATAATTCAGACTCATATGTTTACTCGAGTGCATACAGTGATATCAAGAATTTCCTCGAATCAAAAAGATATATTGATGACATAAAATATAAAACTATATTCAACTATCTAACTAGAGAGTGGACATATCTATGTATACAATATAATCAATTATTTAACTAAGCAGTTAATTTTATAACAAGTATAATGCTCATTTTATCTACGATATTCAAAATATTTGAGATTAATAAAATTCATTTTACTGTAAAGTTATACTCTGTTGCTACAATATTGTGATAAAATATGAAAATTAAGTTTATATATAACTTTTGAGATATATATAGATATATAAAAATTATAGAAAGTGATATTATCATGCATGTACGGTATGATAAATTCTTAGTACTACTTATATATTATCGATATATTATTTGAGTAATAGGTAGGTTCATATATAGTAACACTTATTAACGTAAATTGAAAGATTGAGGTGTTATAGATCAAATTTAATGAACATACACCAAGGTCTGTACACTTACATGGTAAGCTACCTAGGTATAGTACGTAAGGTAAGGAGGGTAAAGGAAAAACTTTCAGATATGAATAAGTATTTTCATAAGTTATTATGTGAGATGAAAGCCTATTTTTGGAAGTAGCATTACTATTAATTATAATTATTTTTTAAAACACTAATAACATCGATTGAAGTAAAACATTAATCATTCAAAATAATGTAAACTATATCTTTTATGATATACAATCTTGCATGAAAAGATATTTTTGAGCATTGCTGCGAGAGAGAGCTTAGAGTCACATAAATAAATGTTAAATAGTATAGACCGCAGCAGTTTTTATAGCGTAGATTAGTTTTCCGAGTGTGTACTATTCAATTTGTTGTTGTAGGAAGAGGAGGAAGGTAAATTATATAATATTAGCCGAAATTATTATCTGAAAATTCCGTGCATGATAAATTGTAACTAGTGCCTGATTATTGAGTAATATTTTTAAGTTTTCACTACTCACGATTATGGTATTAGGTGGAGCTAAAATAATATTATAAGTAAATCCTACCATGAATCAGAGGTTCATATCCACTCACCTATAGTATCTTAGTTAGTATAATATAATTATGTTTATCTATATTACAATTAACGTATGAATCCACATTAATATATGCTTATATAGTAAATTATCTTATAATCTTGTAATTCCTATTATTGATTTATTTCATGAACATGAAAACAAGAAAACATAGGAACTAAAATAAAAATAATTACATTGGAAATCGCATTCTAATTTGAAGTACACATCATACGATATGAGTCTTCTCAATAAAGTAAGACGACTATATTCTTATCAATATAATAATATAAATATATATATTATGAGTTAGGTTATAATAATATATTACTATAATATACTACATTTTAATCTATAATTGTGGCTGTGATATAAATATTGGAGTATTATATTAATTCTTTTGACATATTCAAGAAGTATAATACTCTGGTAGAGTTGTTTAGCTATGTTAATCAAATAGACTGATATTAGAGGGTGGGTCTTCTCACGATCTCTCACTATATCTCACCATTTATTTATGATGAGATTATCAAGAGTAATCATTCCAGTGGGATCTCCAAACCTTGAGGAGTAGATCTATTATTTATCATACTATAATTTTATATTCTATTATTAAATTATGATAATAATTTTCATTGAGTAATTTTATCTATATGAGGTACTTAGCCTCAATTAAATTATAGGCAATACTAATTATTAATATTGCTCTCTCTAAGATATAAGCTTATATTAAAAGTCTATGTAAGATATACGGTACTTTTTTTGTGATTTTAGAAAAGTATATAATCATACAGAATATCAATAGATGATAGCTCTGAACTTTAACAAAGTGTTATTCATACTCTTTTTTACTGTGTGAAAATTATTTGATTGAGAGTTATGTAATTTTTATAATCTATTTGAGCACAGAATGACGATTAATCGAGTATCTACACTACTATTCGCTAATACTACACTAGTCATAAAACCGATACACACAGGATAAAACTGGCACACAGTGCAAATTCTGAAAAGATTTACCTAGTTAAAAATAACATAACGTCATATAGACGACAATAAATAATTCCGAGCCAATTAAAGATTCAGAAACAAAACACTTTGCTGTTAATAAGTGAAAAAAATGCGGTAGATATTAAAAATTATTTTGCTAAATAAGTATAAACTCTTTATTATGCGATACAGTGTTCAAATCCAGCAATATACTCATATGTAAAAGAGGAGAAAATGAATATGCCCAATTCCAATTAAAATCCCTAATACGCAGTGACACAAACCGTACTCAACTACTCTATTGTACTGCCCACTAAACACTCAATCATCCATATAACTATAAAAATACACGTTCTCCTTTTCATTGGAGGACACATCTTATATCACGATATCAAAAGAGACAGTGTGAGAGACAAAAGGCGATTGTAATTTTAATCCTATTCGAGTATACACCACTATTTCCATCCCGAGCATCACTATTTGTACAAAGGGATATAAGACTCATGATATGCAGAGATATATAAAGGATCAGTCCACCCTTCCCACTAGGAGTATACATTTATATTTTCTAAACATTACCAAGACAGTCACTGTTTTATAAATATATTATATTTAGATAAGGCTTATCCTTACAATTATTTTTCTCTACTATCAAAGATTTACAGATATATATTATATATCACTATGATTCTACTAATAAACTAAATTATTATCGGAGTATATGTATTAGGAATATTATTCATAATGCAACAAGGGTGCTTGACCACCACTCCTAATCAAGATATATTTAAATAAATGAGTGTATGGTAGAAAATGAATATAAATATAATAACTTCCAATCCTAACCTGATCCACACGAGGAGTACGATACCGCAACCGAGTATTTAAACTATTCTAGAAATATTAATAAAGTATAATGATACAAATTTAAATTTATTCACGAATTTAATTTTTAATTGACCATATCCACAAAGTATGAGATTTATCATGTGACTTAAGTTTTCATTAGAGATATTCGGTGTGGCCTAATGAATACTAAGTTGTAGACCGGGACACCTTGAGTATTTCGAAATCTGAATATTAGCGCGTTGTGCAGCGACGAACATTAGAATGGATGTTCTTTCAAGGTATGGTATTAGTGCTCGGTTCTTCGATGGGGTTTACGCTAAAGGGCGTGGATAGCAACTGTGAAATCGTTCTGTGGGAGTGATTCTTCTTCTGAGGAGAAGTGAGTAAATGCTTACTTAATGATAAATCTCCTCAAAAGAGCGATAAAGATGAATGACTGCGCGAAAGCTCAATCTACCTCATAAAAAACCGTGCTGGTCTTCAACCGTACTTCGCAACGACAACCGACTCTGACAACTATGCAGCCAGAAGCCCATCGCGCGGTACTGATGCATTGTATAATAACACCTAGTTCATGCCTTTCCATGCTCAATACTCAGACACAAGATCTATCTTACTTTCGATACAGCGTGCAGGTAAGAACGGTCAGCCCTTTCTGCCCAATTGGTTCGAGAGTACAGTCAGACCGAAATGGATCTTGCTTTCCGGAGCCACCTATAATTACGATTATAAGGGGCTGAACGTCCCTTCAGAATATGTTAGTTCCTAATATGATGGATGGCGGACCTATGTGCCATGGCTCACATCACCTCGATGTAGCCATATTAATATTGAATTTCAGCCAAACGTCGTCGATGCTCTTCACACTCATTTAATTAATAATTCACTTATCACCATGAGTTGCATGTATTAACACCTCCGTCAGCTTTATCTGAAAAATGTTGTACAGGGTAGTGTGTGGACTCAACGTAATGGCAAACGCTGCTTAACTATTTATAAATCGGTACATGTCCAAGCTGTGTGTACCACTCAGCCAACTCTTTCGTCATACTAGTATGTCCACTAAGCACGGTGAATCTAGTGTTGGGTGCTGGGGTTAACCTGTACCCGGTTGGACCCAACCTCTCTCGTCTTAACATATCGTTAGTAGGTTTCGAGCCTACATGGCAACTGGGGAGCAGCCAACTGTAACTGTACCATAGTAGCCAGGGTATAACTCCAAAGTTGTGTTAGAAGCGGCGTGAGAGGTGTGAGTGTGGTTATCTTCACAGCACTGGCAACTTGTATCCGCTGACAGAGGGTTGAGTCATGCCACCTCATCCTACATCAAGCGAGTGTAATGGATCAGGCAAATTCAGATAAGCTCGCTCTGCGCGTACGTGCAATTAATAATTGTAAATGAACATAACTATCCCACAATAAGCTCTGCACTAGGTCTTAAGTTTGAGGTCATAGTTATAGTAGATGTGGTATCAAGATTTCAATTACTCGTGAGACATTGTTCAACTCAATAGAGACTGTGTCACTAGCGACATAAAACTTCTGCGCGGTGTGGTGGCTGTCTACATCGAGATGCATTAGACATCTGATGCGATTGTAACTTCCGTATGTCATGATGAGTAGTTGCTTAAATGATATGTTTGGTTTTTATTCATGGGGATGTGATAGAGAGACCTATTCCGTTCTTGCGAGTGACTTATATTGTAATCTTGTTTCACAATAAATCAGATAGAGATGGGCTATGCGAAGTAGGTGGCGTTAATCGATGAACTAGAGCTAGAAGAAGGGAATCATCATCGAGTACTACCTCATAGAAGCGGCGGAATTGATTTACAAATAAGTATTCTACTAGTGCATATTGTCTAAAACGAGCTTCGAGAGATGGACATGCATCGAGTAAGTCTTAGACTACAGTGTATAAATAATACATATATATCTATAACTGATATTTGAATAGTAGAGCTGTTATTGAAAGTATTATTAATATATAAAATGACCTGTCAGGTCAACTCCCATAAATAGTAAATGGCTTAGGAGTATTTATAACTCTTAACATTTAGGACATATAGTCACAGCCGTAGTAGGGCTAGACTAAGTGATAGAGGCTTGCTAAACAGTATACTCATATAATAACAAAATGCTATGAGACTTAGTGACTTTTATTTATATATTAGTCTACATATTAGGGTAAAATAATATCATTTATTATTGTATTATTAATAGAGGTATAGCTCAGAGGTTCCTAATGATGAAAAGGATATATGGGTGTCCGCTATCATGACTTTTATAAATGATGGTTTGTTTGGGAGTAAATAGGGAATTAGTGTCATAAGGTAGGAAGGAGTTTCCTAACCTTCTATCACACCTGAGTATACCATTTACTAATATTATATTAAGCTGTTTACACAAATGTGTAAGGTTTTTTTTATTTTTTAAAGGGAGGGTCCAATTTTTTGTTTCGGGCTGAGCCCAATTTTCACCCCCATAAAAATTGACAATAAAATTCGAAATTTTCCAGCCGATTTTGACCCTATAAAACACCAAACCGTAGCTTTTTTAACCTCTAAACGTCGTATTCAAGTGTTTTTCTGTGTCTGTAGCCATTGTTTTGGTATTTTTAATTTTTGAAAATCTTTAGAAGGTTTTCGCATTTGTCGAAACTCCTTCCTAAACTATTTTTCGAATGACTTCAAACTTGGAAAAAATACAAGATTGGACTATTATCTGAAAAGTGTAGCAGGGGAATTTTGATATTTGACCCCTTATTTGATGAGCCATTGGCGAATTTTCATAAACCTACTATTTTTGGTTTTGCACATTGAAAAATTGGAATATTTTTTTTCTGTTTATCTGATCCGCATAAAATTTTCAGGACAATTTGTAGTCTGGGAGATGCACATTTTTTCTCAGATAATTTCTTTGTATATGCAGTAGTTTGGGATTTTTCTGGACAAATTTTCAAAAAAAAATCTTTTGGAAATTTTTAAAAATTTTCTTTTGAGTATAACAAAAAAATTATCTAAATAAAAAAGATGTATCTTACCCGACTATACAAGCCCTGAAAATTTGATGTTGATCGGATAAGTAAAAAAAATATTTAAATCAATATTTCACTTTTTCAAAAATTTAATCGCTCCAAAAGTGAAATTTTGATAAATATTTTTTTCTACTTATCGATCAACATCACATTTTCAGGGCTTGTATAGTCAGTCGGGCAAGATACATCTTTTTACTTAGATAATTTTTTTTGTATACTCAAAAAGAAAAATTTTAAAAAATTTCCAATATTTTTTTTTGAAAATTTGTTCCAAAGACAAATCCAAAACTACTGCATATACAAAAAAAATTATCTAGTAAGAATGTTGGCATGCTCCCTAACTAACAAATGTCCTGAAAAAATTTCATGCGGATTGGATAAACACAAAAAAAATATTCCAATTTTTCAATTTCAAAACCAAAAATAGTAGGTTTTGAAAATCGACCAATGCCAGATATGGGTCAATAATCAAAATTCCCTGCTACACTTTTTTAATAATTCCATCTTTATATTTTAAGTTTGAAGTCATTTCGAAAATAGTTTAGGAGGAGTTTCGACAAATGTCAAAAACCTAGATTTTCAAAAATTGAAAATACCAAAACAATGACTACAGACTCAGAAAAACACTGGAATACGACGTTTTAGAGGTCAAAAAAAGCTTCAGTTTGGTGTTTATATAGTCAAAATCGGCTGAAAATTTCGAATTTTATGTCCATTTTAAGGGGGGGTGAAAATTGGGCTTAGCGTGAAGCAAAAATAGGCGCCACCCCTTAAACAGTCTAATTCAGACTGAAAATGCAAACTTTGCATATGTTTGATCCAATATGACTCACAAATTTGTTTCTCCTCAATGGAGAGTTGATGGGAGAATTCAGGTTTTATAATTGATTTATTTAAAGGGGATTTATTTACAGAGTTTTTCAAATTTGTTATGAACCTGAATACTAAAGCTGTTATTTTTACAATTTTATTATAAGATGAATAGTTCTCACTGTTCAGTATACTTTCAACAGGAGTAACTGTCACAGCTGAGATTATTAAATTTTCTTCTTTATTTTGTGAAGAGGAAGGATGTTCCCTCCAGACTGGCCAGTCTGAGGGATTTAAGAGCCAAGTTGGACCTGATGTCCATAAATCAGAAGATAAATATTTACAGTCTGACCCGCGGGAAGCAAGGTCAGCAGGGTTGTCCTGTGTAGGGACGTACTTCCACTCTATAGAGGGGACATTTTTTCGAATATCGTCCACCCTGTTCTGGTTAAAGGTGGGGAGTTGTTTTTGGGAGAAAATCCACTGCAAGGTGACTTGACTATCACACCAAGCATATATTTTCTCAAAGTTTAATACATTTTCAAACGTTTCTAATATAAATTTTAACATGCGAGATGATAATAGAGCTCCCATAAGTTCTAATCGGGGGATGGAAAGCTCTTTAATGGGGGATACTTTAACTTTTGATAATAATATTTTTGAAATGGGTGTTGAGTCTGCACAAGAGACTACATACACCACAGTACCGTATGCAGAGCCAGATGCATCGGAAAAAGCGTGGAGTTCCACGTTAATAGAGTATATAAGTTGCCTGGGCAATTTTAAGTTTAAACATTGTTCAAATTGAACCACAAGTGATCTCCATTCTTTTTGAAGATCATTGGGGATCTTGTGGTCCCAGTCAAGTTTTAATTTCCAAATTTTTTGTAGAAGCATTTTACCTCTTATAACTACGGGTGACAAAACACCAAGAGGATCGAATGCAGATGCAACATTATGTAGTATTTTACGTTTGGTATTGGCTTCTGGGTCGAAGCTACGAGTGGGGTAAGACATGGTATCCGAAGAGGTATCCCATTCCATACCTAAAATTTTTAAACAAGGGTCTTCTATGCCCAATTCCTTTTCTTGAAACATAGAAGCAGCGAGAGATGAGTTGGAAGCCCACTCTCTTAAATTTAAACCAGCCTCTGCAAACAAGGATCTGGTTTCAAAAAAATAGTGTTTTATTTCATCCTCGGTGTCAAATGTACCGAAGAGGTTATCTACATAAATTTGTTCTAATATGGCATCCTTGTATGCCGTTTGGGATTTATTTACATGGTGATGGAGGCATGCTGCCAATAAAAATGGACTACAAGTTGCTCCAAATAGTACTGATTTGAACCTATATGTTACTATAGGCGATTGGGGGTCTGAGGGGTCTCTGACCCATAGGAAACGAGTTGAATCTCGATCCTTTTCTGCTAAACGAATACCTAAGAAAGCCTTTTCGATATCTGAAGAAGTTGCGTACTTTTTTATTCTAAATTTTAATAATAATTTTCCCAGATCTGTTATCAGAGAAGGACCACTGTGTAAACAGAATTTAAACGGGATTATTGGATAGCAGTCATAGAACTAAACGAAGTTTAGTTCGTAGAGGAATTTTTGGCGCGACCCATGATGAGGTAAGTAACTGTAACTTGGCTTCAGGATAGAGGGGTGGAAGGTTTTCACTTCCTCGATTGAAGTAAAGGGAAAGCTGTTTCTTTATAATCAGTTAACGAGTTTCAATAATTCGGGTTCAAGTCCTGAGACGTTTCAGTTTCACACATAATAGTCGACGTTCGAAACCCCGAATAAATTATCTGGTAAGTGGGATGATTTGTAACCCATGGCAATGACAATACATATTTCCCTTTATGAAGCCGCAAATTTTTTTAAATGATTCAAGAGTGTCTTTCGCTAAAGTAAAACTGCTCATCAGGTAATATTCCAATATGGGAGAGAGACCATAAACGATCGAGGTCGTCTATGGAGTTTTTGTTATATTCCTCCTCTGTAATTACAGAAGGAGGGGGGATAGGGTCCTCAGCCGAGGAATTATTTATATTTTCTATATTTTTTATTAAAGCAGAATCAGTACTAGAAGCTTCAGCTGAAGCAGATAAAATATTTTGATCAATATTTTCAAGGGTGTGAGAGTTCTCACAAGTCTCAGAGGAGACAAAATTCATATTTTTTGTACTTTTCGAGGGGGAAATAATAATTTTTTCAGAAAGGTGATGTTCATCACCAACCTCAGTTGAGGCAAAATTCATA
>JABUQX010095087.1:37500-39938 GCA_015478945.1 Trachelipus rathkii
TTCAGTTTTATGTCAATATTTCGATGTATGAAGAGGAGGGCAAGTTCGTAAGTCTTTCATCTGCAATAGTATTTCTCAAGTAGGTTTTTGAGAAGTGTTAATGGTCCTGAAAAGCTTTTCGTTTTACCGAAGCAGTAGACACGGGTAAAATATTTGGAAATTGTGACTGCGAACAAGAAACTAGTCCGTCTATTTTGCTATTTGACGATTCTGTGCTGGGATGCCATTTCAACTTCCATAAATCCCATTCTGCTTTTATTAAATCTTCAATTGGGCTTTAGAGATCTTCCTTGCAAAATGTTACACAATCTTTTATCTTATCATATGGCACATTACACCTGTTCGGTATGACAAATTGCAAGGAAGACTATAATTTCTTATGATTTAAAAACCCTCCTCCTAATGCTGATATTAAATCATCCAAAAATGTTATAAAAAATGGATGTGCGATAAGTCTGTGGGTAGAGAAATGTTGGATCTGTATTTTTGGGAATTTGTTAAATTATTGAGTACAGCAATTTCAATACCAGCTCAAGATTCAGATGCTCTACGCATTCTCAAAAATTTCCTGAAATTCTATGTTGCATTTTCTCTGGTGGCTTCAAGTTTAGTTTTAACAGATTCACTTCATATAATGCACTCACCAATCAAAATCATAACGTGTGTCTGCCAATCGTTTGAAAGATTGTATGTTAAACTTAATAGCCTATGTTTAAAAAAAATAAGGAAACCAAGAACAGATGCTCTATAAACATTTGCTTAGACTTAAGTAGCTTTTGATTGATCTCCAACTCACATTTTTTCTTTTAAAGCTCTATTATCGGTTTATCATCCTTTAAATAATAAACCGATTCATGCCGTTGGGCACCAGCGATTTTTCGCAAACTTTTGCTTGTACTTTTGGCTACTCTTAGGAAATAAGTTCTTCTTCCTTTTCTTCAAGAACCTTTTCCTCTTAGCACTTGCAAGAAAAAATGTTACAACATTCTGACAATTTATTTTCCAATGGCACTTCGAATTTCTGAACTTTAAGAACGTCTGTGACGGCATAATTTAGCAATGCGAAAGGCAGTGAGTATAAATAGTTTTGGGACATTTTCCTTTATTACTCCCTGAACACCCCGAACACCCCTGAAATCACCACTCATTGGCTGCTGCACCGTCATACCCCTGTCCTCTTAGATTATTCATATCCAAACCAAGTTCAGTTACTTATTTCTTCAAATTAATTTTGCAAGACTTATTCGCGTCAAATCTACTGAGACGAAACACAAAAATTCTTCTTTGACGGTAAGAGTATCAATATCAACATAACTCACACACAACGAAAAATTGTTCCTTCTGGGACACACCGGTCGTCTCATCGGCTAAGACATTATCTATTTTTCCAACTTCCATTGATTTGCACAATTTTAAGTGCTGTTATGCGCAAACGACTGAATTAGAGCATTTTGGGAGCTGTGAAACTGGGTATACATGGCATTTCCAGCACTAGTTTTTAAATATATATTATATATATATAATATATATATATATATATTATAGTATTATAAATATATATAATTATATTATTATATATATATATATATATTATAATATATATACATATATATATTATATATATATATTATTTATATATATAATATAATTATATATATATATATGATTGACCTGAGTCTGATGTCACGTAACGATAAGGTATGCAATATAACTGGAATTGTTTCAAAAATGGAATTAGCCCTTTCTACTGCCTTCGACATCACCTTTCTTCTGGACTGCTCATCTGTTTGGTCGATTTCTCTAGAATTTTCCTTGGAACCTGCTTTTTCATACAGCAAATTCTTTTTCTACCGATTCTTGTATATTGAGTTGCCTCTGTTTATGAAAGATTCAAGGCGTTCTTTAAGCTTTGAATACGGTCTCGAGACAAAAACAACCAATTCCTGGTGTTTTTTTATGTCATCTGTTTAAAAAAGATACAAAATTTGAGCAATAAGTCCCAACGTTTTAATGAGTAAGCTGACCACTTAGTATCATCGAGCCACTTTCTTTGAAAATATCTTTCCCGACCTTTGCCTTCCTGAGCAGGAAATATATATTTTGAATCTGGTTTCCAGAGATATTTTAATATTTCCACTCTTTCCTTATTTGCTAAATACCGTACCTATGAAAATGCAATATCGTTGAGATGAACAATCCTTTCTTGTATTCCTTGATTGCGCCTGACTTTAGACGCTTGTGAAGGAAAACACATCACCGTCTACTTGAGATTTTTCAGTTTCTATCGCAGTTACAGAAGTTCCAGGAAAAACTGATTCTTCGAGTCGAGAACCTCACTCTTTAAATAACAGGAATCTTTATTCCCATATTGCTTAAATTTTTTTATTTTTTTATTTTTTTATTTTTTTTTTTTTTTGTTCTTCTTTCCATATTTTTTT
>JABUQX010095088.1:0-49678 GCA_015478945.1 Trachelipus rathkii
TTTATATTAATATAGTTAGATATATAATATTAAGATATATATATATTAATATATATATATAACTATGTAATATATAAATATATATTTATATATATTATATGTATAATATATTAGTAAAATGTGCGTATTTTCTGTATAATATCAAGTCTTTGATAGTTATAATTATATTACAATTATAATTATAATAGTAACATATAATTATATATAAGTAATAAAAGATAAATATACTAGAATAATTATTACAGACTTAGAAGTGGTCGATATTTTTTTTGCTAAATATATAATTATATATAAATAATATATTTAATATATATATATTTAAATATTATATTATAATATAATATATATATACATTATATATATATTAATTGAATATGTTATATATTATATATATATATATATATTATATATTTTAATAATATATTTATATAATATATATTTATTTATATTAATATATATATATTTATAAATATATAATATTATTATTACTATAATAATATATATATTAATATATATATTAATATTAATATATATATATATAATTTATAATCATATATTATAATAAATTAATATAATTAATATTTTATATTAAATATATAGTTTAGTAATTTTATTTTAATTATTCACTTTGATTGCCTCAATAAAGAATGAAATAAGTTATATCTTATATTATAGGACTATTATATATATACTACGCGTTATATATTTAATAAACATACATATATTAATATATATTATATAATAGGATACAAATAGTATATATTTAATATAATAATTTATAAATAAATATAATAAAACATAGTTCGGATGAGCATTTCTAGTGAGGGATCAGATTACCAATTTCACACATATTATTCTAATAATATTTATGCATAAGGATAATCAATTCTATAAATTTTTTCTGAGCAATATTTATCGATTACACTTGTATTATATTATTAAGGTATTTCAAATGAGTATTATATGTAATACTATAAATTCTATAAAATGTAATATGAATTTAACATAGCTATTTATAAGGAGTATATTGCTTTTCTAACTATATTACTCAGTAAGCTGTTTAATATAATTACTCATACATTGTTAAGTAATGCATACCTCCTGAGAGATAATATTATCTTTAATAAACTAGAGGTGATAAGAATATTTTAATATGAACTTTTATAGTGAATAATAAATATTTCACATTGAGTGACTAACAAACAATTCATTATAAGTAATGTTTGTAGTATAAGTTTATTATTGAGTGTGTATATCGTGTGTGTGTGTGTTGTTGATTGTAGTGGTTTAGTGATGTGGTTGCACGGATATTATATTCTTTTTGCATAGTGAACAAACGATTTTTTGTTAGTAGTGATTATGTCTTTGTGTACTAACACAATAGATAAATTTTAATTATAATGTTTTTTTTATCATACATATTCATGCTATCTACACTACAAGTACGAGAAAAAAGTGTAATTCAGATAGTGTATAATTAATAAATAGGATATTAAAACATAGCCTCATCTCTGTAATCAATATCACCTATAACGCGTAATAATTAATATTGGAGATATATTAGGCAAGTATATATAGAGAGTATTGAGATGTAAAAAATATTAATAATCTGCAATAGCTTTAAATTGCCTGAGATTTTGCAAGACGTTTGAGAGAATTTTTGCAATTACACTTTTTTCTATATCTGTTAAATAATGTTTTTATTTCATTTAACTAAATAATATTATTACTAATAAAAATATAATATTTATCTACATATGTCCATTAAGCCTGTCTTTGTTCATTGTAGTTTCTTAGCCAAGTCTTTACTCTTTCAGAGAGTGCTGAAAGACTTTCAATGGTAACCATTGTGAATACACGGTAGTGCCTAATAGTAGCATTATTTTATTGATTCACAGGTTTATATTGATTATGAGAAAAAAGTAGTGCGTTAACTTCTATTAATGATACTTTAAGTAAGTTTAATAAGATTATTTAAACTTTTGTTTTTTCCATTTTTTTTATCCAGCTAACTAAGAATATCTAACCATATAATGTCGTTCTAGGTATTAGAATTTTGTTTGATTATCAAGATTAGAAAAACACTGAAAGCGTTTTGCTTATACTCAGATATAACAGAATTAACATAAGAAACGGATGCAATTGAAAAAAAGATGAAATGCTGGCACTTTTTTTTCTGATAAACATAGCATTTACCAAATTTGAAATGATATATAACATGTAAACTAAAGCAATAATAAGGCACAAAGTACATATATAGAACGTCATCCAATTAATTTACAGCAGAGTTTCAGACAGGATAATTTGCTTTATGTTATTGGGATTTTTCATATATGATACTTTAATATCTAAGGTGGTGCATATAAGTTCTATATCATATAAATCAGCAAGCTATTAACCACACTATTTATGGCGATAATATATTGCTAATTCAGTGCGATATTATTGATCATCAATTCTCGCTGTGCGGATTGCACCAATTTTCGATCAAATTGCGTAGCGCCCTTTGTTATCAGTATAGACACTTGATAAGGTCCAGTATTTATTTTGTTGAATAATGTTAGCCACTGGTTCAACTAAAGCAAAATATTTGGCTTATTACATAAATATATATATATATTTATAATATATATATATATATAAGAAAAGGTAATTGAATAAATCTGTTTGAACAGATAAATTTAGTCCTTGGTTGACAGAAGAGACGTAAGGTATAGTTGATAATACTAATTCACTTTTAATATATTGGATACTTTTTTTTATTGACGTTTTTAGTCACACTTTGTATGGAATATAGAATACTTATTATATATTACTATTTTTGAGTCAAACGGGTTTACAAAGTTTAAGGCAGTTCGTGAGAATGTATTTTTCTTTTTCAGGTGAGTCTCTGAATAAAGTTTGTCTTCATTGTGTGACATATTAATAGTATTTATAGAATTTCGCGGAATAATTGATTTCTACGTTGTACTTTTAATAATGGGCAATTCGATATATTTACAGTGTTCCGAATGGTCCTCATTAAACATTTGTATTGACACCAATAAGATAAACATTGTCTTATATTTACCTGCAATTGCAGCATATTCTATTTCCAATACTCCATGCTCTTTTATTATTAATAAACTTCCCTTAGTTCATCTAGTTTGCGCAAAAGTATCAATGTATCCAGTCGTGTAATCCACTGACGCAAAAAACGCAGACTCTATTTGTATACAGTCAGAGTATTTCCGATACATATTTTACTTCGTTCAAATCGAATTCTATATTTCCGTAATGAGCCTATGAGGTCATTTTTCTAAAATCATTTCTATTGTGGTTTGCTTATTTAATCGATTATATATATTATACACAGATATATATAACCCTTCAGAACTTCAATATAAACCAAAGAAATTCTTCTCTAGACTAGTATCATTTTTCACAAGTGATCGAAAACCCTCTAATCACTAATATAGATAATATATATTTGAGTTCATATATTATATTATATGTACTGATAAAATCCATATAAGTAAGTTTGCCCATTATCGGCTAATATGGAATAGATACATATATAACAAATTTTTTTGTAGCATCACGCGATAATCTTATTTTTTTTTAAAATCTCGGAATATATATATTACTACATTATATATATATAATATATATATTATACCAAATGAATAATATTACATTATGATAATCTATATGGAGAAAGTTCAGACGGTATTCTTCGTATATCCTTGAAATAATGTTTACTTTTCAATTACTAGACATCCCATTTTATTCGCATTTAAATCAGGTATTCAGAATATCATTATCAATGATGAGCCTAATTAGATATACTATTTAAAAGGTATCAGTAATGAATATAGGGTTCCTGAGTAAAATTTGTTGGATCTTCAAATATTTATGCTGTAAATAATTTCTTTTTTTAATGTTTCATGAACTATATATGAGTCGTGCTCTAATCGCTGCACACAGGTACGTTCGATGCAGTGAGAATCGGGCGAGGATAAAGGTTTCGATATGCACACGTCGAGATACTTATTAGCTTGTGGACAGCACACTATAAATGCCACTCATCGGATCATGTTCAATCTGACATGGAGTGTGCGGTATGAGCGGAGCAAGTACATAGTAAAGGACGTGGAGTTATAGCCGTAATGTTACTCGAAAAGTCGAGCAGCCTAGATAAGTATTACTTCACACAAGAGCACCAAAGTACCTTAACTTCACCTAAATAGGGTTGCCCGTGAGTTGAACTTTTATACATAATAATATAAAATTTCTCCTAGAATTTATAGAATGAATATAGAATAGTTGAGGCTCATTACGGATGCAGGTCTCAGATATTGGGGAGTATATACTCTCCCCTCCTCGATTCTCATAATCGAATAAGTGTGATAAGTCTGTGTGCGAGTTGTTCTTATGAATAAGCTTTTTATCCCTAATATTATCGTCTCGTCTTGGAAACCCTACTACGGAGGTGTACAGTTCGCAGTGTGTTTTTATGTATGAAAAAGAGTTATTGGGGTGAACGATTATGCCGCTGCGGCCCCGCGCTGTAATGATGTTGGGTTGTCTCAATTCGAGCATGGGTGGTATATTTACTACATTCTTGTGTAAAAAATGTACTAGTCTGAACGGAATTCGCAAATCCGGATCGATCGGATTGCGGAGTAGTCTCAGATTGGAATCGTTGTTAGCATGAGATTTGGCATTCGAGAGAGTGGACTTGAGACTGAGAGGATTCGAACGAATTGTCTCGACTCATCGATCGCAGGCTCGGAGATCAGATTCCCAGGATCTCGGAGAGTACACGAGAGTGTCTGTCGGGAGACGGATGTTCTTGAGACGTATGCATTCGCACAATCAGATCGATATCGAGTTTGTACTACCACACTGTACCTGGATTACGGTATCGAGACTCACAATAACTGCAACGAGGTATGAGAGCCCGTCCCATAGGATCGTGATATACGAGTACACTAATGAACATTGTGACTTGGTGTATCTTCATTTTTCAATGATTTAAGAGTCATCACGAGATTGGCGGTGTATAATGGCCACCTATAACATATACTATATAAATGGTTTTTTTTATATATTTATTATTTTTCAACACAATATAGTGTAAAAAAATGTAGGTACTCATGATAGATATATATCACCTTAGTAGGCTGTAATAGTTATGACTCAAACGAGATTTGCATACTACCGTATAGGCCCCGATAGAGATGCTTCTCACAGCTATAACCTGATATCACCTTACCATAACACGGAGTCAGCACTACAGTCATACATTAGAATTGCCATACCTCTCCGTCGGTCGTCTGTATACTCTAGCCGCCTGTCGAGGTGTTATATATAACGTGAGACACTCCGATATATCGTCGAATAAATCACCTATTGTGACCAATCGTCGTGCCTTATTACAATAGATTTGTTCTTGGCTAAATATGCCGTTACCACTATATTACCCTCGATGATAGCTACTTGAATGTTATCTAGTATTAGGGACCATATGTAGATCAAGGTACTACCGTGGGCCGTGAGATATAATTATATGTTTATACTATCAGCATAAGCGTACGACACGTATTGTCACTTAATACACCCTGGCAGTTATCACTATGTATCACTACTACAGCTTTGTATATCTGCAGATGTCGTTAGCTGTTGCTATATGTCAGCTCATTGAGTAAGTTATATTAGCCAACGCGTATATACTGACCTGATAATATAATCAGGTATCTTCCACGGGTGTTCGTATTTTACCTAGGGCCTACTTGTCCTCTATACTATATGATATAATATACAAATATATATAGTATATATACGCCTACCCGCCCGATTCTACAAATATGTATAGGAGGTGGGGTTTTTTTCAAGGTTTACTGGTAATATATATAAGTATAAGTTGTAGATCACCCGTGAAATCGATTTGATGTGTAACGCGTGAACATACATATAGAACGTCAATAAATAGCGTACAGTTAAATCTATACGTTCTTCAGCTAGTGTTGGAGTGTTTTTACTCACGCACTTGATCTTCTTTAGATCAGTTTGATAGCACTATCCTCTATATCCATGTTTATCGAGAAGTCGCTTTATTAGCTTCAAAAGTGACATGATCCTACGTACATCTATTATACCGGACATTACTACTCCATCCACTATCTCCAGGTCTATAGCTAGTGGTTTATTTATTTACTAATTTTATCGCGGACGGTGAGCCCACAAATATACTATATGAGCATAGCTCAGAATTCCATGCAGTGTCGCTATGGTTATAATTCCTTAGTACATAAATTCTATACTGATTTTGACATCGAGTCTGCCTCTATGTAAGGTGGGGTGCTTTATCGCTGTTCAGTTGGGTTTTAGGACATCGTTCTTACATTGCCTAGCTGAGAATCTTTAGCGCTAGATGGAGTGTGAGCTTGAGCACTCGCAAGTAGAATATCATATTCTTACGGCTACGCTAATTTGGTTATTCCTGACACGTATATCACATCCTTATCGAGATTACACACTACTCGGTAAGAGGTTTTCGTCCTATATCTAGTCATAGAACTGCATTCTTCGCATTAAGGCTATCAATAATGTTATCTCTTAATACACGCATTTACCAGATAGGATCTTATATGCTCTCGGAACTGAATTAAATGAATTAAAACGTTGGATCATAGGATTATTTATATTACTATATATGACTAAAACAATAAGGAAAATAGGAAACCGTGATGCATATAGCTATACCTTGTATGCCTATATAAATTGCGCAGCTAAAATTCTTCATTACTATTCTTTATTGCGACGAGTTTATCGTAAAGATACATTTGGTGCAACTCTGGTCGATCTGACTGATATGGTAACATTTAACTGCCATTCCGCTAATTATATTTACACTATACCTATATGCACACCATAATCACTATATGTATGCATTAAAAGATTAACGTAGATTATAACATAAATTATTATATTTTAAAATATATATAACCACTGTATAATCACAAACATTGTGAAGATTTCACGTGGATACCAAAACCCAAAACTCACTCTATATAAATAGTAATGCTATATTATATAGGTATATTTAATAATATAAATATACATTATAAACGTTAGCTTTTTACACATAACTTATTGAATAGCATAATATATATATTTAATTATTATATATATATATTAATATATTAATTATATATTTTATATATATATATATATGATATATAAATATATATATATATATATAATATAATTAATAATATATATATATATATATATATAATATATATATATATATTAATACTATATAATATATATAATATATATAATTAATAATATATATATTAATTATATATATATTAATATTAATATATAATATATATATATATATATAATATATATATATATATATTATATTTTAATATAATAATATAATATATATAATAATATATATATATATATTATATATATATAGGTATATATAATAATATATTTAAAATTATATATTAATATATATTAATATTATATATATAATATATATAATATCAGAAGAGAGAGAGAGAGAATAATTGTTATATATATTATATATATTATATAATATATATATATTAATTAATTAATATATTAAATTATAATTATATATTAAATATATAATATATATATATATTAAAATATCATGCATAAATAGATAATAATATTAACATAGAATATCTTACTTAAATATTTAATGACTGGAAATATGTAGAATATTATATAAAGTAGTCTTTGTTCTCGTTGAAGTATTTATATTAATAATGATAATAACATATAAATATTATTCAGTTTATGAAATTCTTTAAAATAGACTCTTTCAAAGTATATAATAATTATATAAGATAATTAAGGATGGTCTTTTTTTAAAGCTAGATGTTAAGTAACATAGCTATTAGCTTTCGACTAATATTAATATTAGTGAGATATATCATAATAGATACTTCATAGTTCAGACCGCTATGAAATTGGAATACTATTATAGATAATTATCAATATAGTCGTCTGATATAGAAGGATTCATAGTATTCAGTTAAAAAGAAATAGAAAGACTTAACAGCTTACATTTTATATATCTATGAAGAACATAATATCTATAATTATTGTATGAAAAATTTAATAAATTATGAATTTAATTATTAATTAATTATTGCGTTTTATATTAAATTAATAATTCAGCATTGAGCCCTATATACCTTGACATATTATAATATATCTATATATATATACATATATATATATAAATATATAATATATATATTATTACTGTATATTATTATATATTAATATTATATTATTAATAATATTATTAATTATTATATAATTATATTATATATATATTAAAATTATTACTATATAATATATATATATACATATTAATATTTTATTATATATTAATATATGTTTATATAGCATAATATAAATATAATTAATTATATATTAATATTAAATATCATATTATATATATTAATATTATAGTATTAGTGATGTAGTGTGTGTGAGTGGATGTAGTGTGAGTGAGAGTGAGGAGAATGTGAGGTTATGAGAGAGAGTAAAAATAAATTTATCATGTATATGGTACACTCGAAATTAATAATTATAAGTATCATATAATATAGGTTATATAAGTTTTGAATCGGATATATGTGAACTTCTAAAGAGTGGAAATAGATGGTACATGTGAGAATGATACAAATATCACCCTACAAGCTTTATCATCAGAGGGAGGGGTATGGTACTTTTAGTAATTTGATAACAGTGTCCCACAACAGTTTGCGTATATATATACGTGATAATATATTAGAAGGAGTGGATATGGCAAAGTTTTGGGTGTATACACTGCTTAAAATAATAAGCAACTTAGTTAGTATAGTCTGTGTCAGTGGATAATAGTATTGGTAAGTAGTTAGATAATAAGCCTCTTAAACTTTAGATCACATTATTCATTAGAACTTGCAATTAGTAAATGAGTGGACAAAGTAATACATAAAACTCTTATATAATAGAACTCACACCCTCTTATTTACTCACACTTAGGAATAATTAGTATTGAGTGGAAGAACATAATATAAAACCATTATTTTATAGGTTAAGCCAAGCAACACCAGGGGTTACTGAATTAGTGAGGTAGGTAAACGTTAAGGACTAGCAAAGCGAAGAAAGAAACACATCGTTTGCATGAGAGCCGATATGGCTTATCCAACCTTTAAATAAATACTTAAAAATGTTGGCTATTATTAATAAAATAGGATAAAGTCACAAAAGGAAAGCAACAAAAAACAAAGAAAAAAATATTATCATACAAAAATAATTATAAAAAATATTTTTCAAGGTAATAATTAATGTAAGTATTTTCAGAGAGAGATGAAGTTGAAAATTATAATATATCTGGAGTGTTCACATATAAACAGTTGTCATCGTCTATAAATAGATATCAGTTAGAATACTATATGTTTTGAGGTAGATTAATGATAATAATAATGTGGAAGAATAACAATAATTCGTTTTTTAAGGCTTATGAAAATAATATAATAAGTTTTTAATAATTATAATATCATATTAAAAAAAATTAAAGTTAATGCAAATGTGAATGTGAATATATAGTATTATTTTAATAGATCACCCATCATTTAAATAAATTTAATAATCATTAACAACAATTAAATAAAACAATAGATCGTAATATAACTTACTATATAGTAGAGATATAATCGATATTTCAATAATCTGAGAATAAATTCAGATAAAAGATAGTACATAATTGTAATGAATATGAGACAATTTAATCATGGAAATAAATAATGATATAAATATAGATAATAATGTGACATAGTAAGAGTAAAATATTGAATTGATAAAGTAAAATATGAGAGTAGATGATTAGAAATAAAATATGGAACCTTATAGAGTATGAAAAATGAATAGTAAATAAATTAATAATATAAATAAAAATGTAAGACTAAATCAAATAAGCAAGAATGAGTTAATATTCAATTAATATTGAAGAAAGAGGAGGAAGAATTTAAGGAATAAGAAAGATTAGGTATAAATTGAAATTGAAGAAAGAAATGTAATAATGGAAGAAATAAGAAATAAAGTAGGGAGTTAAATTTAAAAAAAATATATTTAAGGAAAACTTTAAGGAATGAAGTAAAGAGTGATAATAATAAGAGATGAAAGGAGGTAAGGAATAAGAAATATAGAGTAATTAATTAAAAATGAATAAAGAGAAGAACGAATGAAAATAAATATATATGAATATAATATAAATATATAAATATATATATTATATATAATAATAGAAAATTATAAAGAAATAAGAAATATATAATATTATATATATACTAATATATATAATATATAATTATATTATTATATTATAATATATATATTATATATTTATATTATATATATAATATATATATATATATTATATATATATATATATATATATATATATATATATATATATTAGCATGGCAACTGGACTTGCAATAGGGGTGACTGTGGTTGGCGTTGCAGCCATTTTTGCTCTTCTAGGTCTTCTTGCTCGCCAATATGGGCTATGGGCGTGGGCGGTTAATTGGTTGCGGGCGACCAAGGAAGAAAAGACCAAACTTTGTCATCAAGAGAGAACCAACATTGGAAGATCATACATGGTTTGTCACAATTTACATTTATTATTATTATTATTATTATTATTATTATTATCATTATTATTATTATTATTATATTATTATTATTTTATTTTATTATTATTATTATTTTATTATTATTATTATTTTATTATTATATTATTATTATTATTATTATTATTATTATTATTATTATTATTATTATTATTATTATTATTATTATTATTATTATTATTATTATTATTATTATTATTATTATTATTTTATTATTAATTATTATTATTATTATTATTATTATTATTATTATTATTATTATTAGTATTATTATTATTATTATTATTATTATTATTATTATTATTATTATTATTTTTTTATATTATTTAGAATTTCATTATTAACTTTTTTAATTATAATATGTATTATATATTATTATGATTATTATTATTATTATTATATTATTATTATATTATTATTAATTATTATTATTATTAATTATTATTATTATTATTATTAACTATTAATATTATTAATATATTATTATTATTAATTATTATTATTATTATTATTATTATTATTTATTTAATTATTATATTATTATTATTAGATTATTATTATTATTATTTATTATTATTTATTACTATTATTAATTCTTCTTCTTTTCAGCTTCTTCTTCTTCTTTATCTTTTCTTTATTATTATTATATTATTCTTTATCTTTATCATTATTATTATTATTATTATTATATTATTATTATTATTATTATTATTTATTATTATTATTATATATTTATTATTATTATTATTATTATTATTATTATTTTATGAGATTGCAGGCCTTTTCCAATTTCCTAAAGGTATAACCGCTTCATGATTGATTTTCTTAAGACTATTTAGATAAAATAGAACAACGCTTTCCTGAACATCTTAAATTCTAATATTTCGCCTGGCCACTTCAGGCAATCATCGGAGACGAGTTCAATACTAATTTACTAATTGATGAAACAAAATAAATATTATTTAGATACAAATGTGAAGTAACAAACTAAATTTTTTTTATACTAACGTAAATCTAAAATCCTTAATAATAAATATATCAATAAAGAGATTTCTATCTAGTCAAACCCTAAAAAAATGTTCAAAAATCTCGACATTTCATTATACTGTATTGATAATTGGCTTGTGCTTTTTTATTAAAAGGGACTCAGCCAGCCTCAATTGAAAATTTCCAGCACGGTGTAGAATGTTAAAATTAGAGAATTCGGAGATTTGGTTTGGGGGTTCATGTTCATTTTAAAGTGTTCAAGATTTAACTGGGCCTGTATTATGTGTGAGCACGGAGTTTGAGAGAATTAGTGGTCAACCGATGTAAGAGGCATTAACAGCCTCTTTTATTACAGTGAAGATTGGTATACACATTATTCCATTCTCCATAGTCCCCTAGCTTCTTTCAGAAAACATAGAGAAAGTTTCAATGCTTGTTAGTAACATCTAAGTTTTATTTCGTTAGCGTTAGATTTGAACTTGATGTGGTATTGAATTATTTTCTTACGCTGGTTTTTCATAATTAAATCATCAATCTAACACTAATAAATAAAGATCTCACATAGAAATATAGATGTTACTACAAGCGAATTGAAAGAGTTGTTGCGTACTATGTTTTCTGAAAAGAGCTAGGGGAACTAGTAAATGCGAGAGGAAGCTCATAGGTTATAAAAGCTAGCGGGTAACACTGGTAAATTGAAATATGATGGCTGTAGAGAAATTCTTTATGATATATGGCGTAGAGAACATATCTATTTTCCTCTGCAGAGGAGTTCTAGTGTCTCACACATAGATGCGGAGGTAAGATCTAGAGACAATACTCTAGAAAATTCGTATAAATTTTTCTGAATTATTTGACACAATTTTCTTTATATATATTCGCTAGAGAGTGCAGTGCAATTGATGTCTGTTCGAGAGATCGATGGAGTGTACTGAAGTACTACTACACATTAAATATAAAGGCTAATAGTGATCAACATTAAGTATACAATAGAAAATATGTAGAGAATCTTTTTGTATACATTATTCAAAGTTGGCCACCAAATACAAGTTTCTCTACAGAGATATAAAATATATTTCCTAAGGATTTTTTTTTTTATTTTTTATCATTTTTTTTTTATTTTTTTTTTTTTTTTTTTTTTATTTTTTTTTATCAGATTACCTAAATCACACTTATCAACAGCGCTGTAAAGCATTTTTATTAATGAGAGGGGCAGGAAATGTATAATAAATACAGGAAAGCCCACTCCAACTCCAAACCTAAACAGCAAATCTCACAGGTGATGCGCAGACGTGGGTTATTAGAGATGAAAGATTAAATCAGTATGGAAAACAGAAGGAGGCATATGATGGTGTTACCACAGAACAGTAATGGCTGGAAAGAAGGCACGCACAACTGAACGATCTGGATTTCAATTGACTCTCACGCAACATTCTATGCGAGAGCATGGCAACCTTAATATATATATACTTGTATATGGTACGAGGGTGATCAGAATGGAGGTGTAATGCAAGTAGTGCCATCCTGCTGAGCATCTACTACAGTTATTAGTAGTACCTATATAAAAAAGAGATAGCTGCGTCCAAAACGTCTACGTATGTTCAGTGTATTGAGTTCTGAGTTCAATGAGAGTTTTAGAAAAGTTAAGGGGTGACAGTTAATTAGTCTCTTAGATTTTAGACTCAATACTCTATCCTACATATTAAAAGGTAGTGGGATGCCAGGAGCCACTCAGATGTGAAGAACAGTACTTATACCAACAAGGCGAATAAGCCCTTATTAAACTTAGGAGTAGAGCTGTGTACAGTACAAGAAAATAAATTCCCCATATATCGCAACCTGTAGAACATGAACTCTCCAATTCTGAGGCCTGTAATACTTAGTAACCGTTATGTATTAATGGTATTTCCCAAGATAATTTTTTGTTTATGTTCGGACCAAGAATGTTTATGTGTTGTTCAACAGGTGATGAACGTTAGAACCGACGAAAAAAATTAGAGAAAGTTTAAGGATAGGTGTTTATTTAGATGAGAGTGAGAAGATTGTAAAGTAGTTTAGAGTTTTCAAAGAGTTGAATTTTCAACTAGGTTGTGGTTAGGCCTCAGCACCTAGTGGAAAATCCCATCCAAGGTCGGCAAGAATTAGAGATCGTATATACTGTGAAAAGCTCATGAAGACGATAAGGATTCACTTCTATAGAATGTCAATAAAGAGGTAGAGTAATGGATTTTGCACAATTCGAAATGATGAAGAATGGAGTAAAAGTTGAAGTCATCGGCGATTAAATGGTTACAGATCGTTACCGGAAGTACACGTCTGAGGTGAGATCGTTCGCACTGCGCGAATCACACGATTTAATGTGTATATAATACCGTACTAGTTTGGAGGTATAGATTGGAGCTATATGAGATACATGAAACCTTGAGGAACACCACCACAATTAACAGAAAAGGAGGAAGAGTCCGACTCCAATCCTAACGATTGCCACACGAATATGGACACGCGAACAGAATGGAAACTTGACCAAGATTAACAAAGAAAGGAGGAAAACCACAACAGAGAAAGGAGCTTACGGAACGTAGCACGCATGCAACACACACCGATCAACACAAAGCCCTATTGATAACTATCGAATTGACACTCATATCCACAACACACACAGCAACTCCAGATAGTCCCTAAGGGGCAGAAGAAACCATAAATCAGTAAGATAGATAACAACGATCCAACCGAAAACTCAACCAAGTTGACCTCGAGCGTACGAAAAAGCACAATCTGAATGATCGCAAAGACAGGGAATCGCACACCATACACCACAGATGATAACCACAGGGATATTGATGACGTTTAAAAGATTTACAAGATCTTTAGATAGAATACAAAGTGACGTAGAGAAGATCTAATACGATATAGGATTTAAAAAGATCAGCCAATTGGAAGCTGGCAAAGTTATATATTCTGAGAGAGATTTGACATACTAGAACAGCTGACGCTCTAATCCAATGGCAGGTGAAGACAAGCAAAAATTAGTGATTCTATAAGATATTAATTAAATTGAAGGGGCAGAGAGAGTAGAGTTGAAACGAGGACATACGAGGCAGCCTCGAGACATGACGACAGCTTTTGCCTCAAATTTAAAACAACGGAGGAAAGTGCTAATCCGGGCACTTGAAGACTACTCTTCTGACAACTAGACGCTGTTTACAACATTAAGAACATTAAAACCAATGCATTATGACACGTATTCAATTATGCGTAATCGAGAGCTCTAGAGGAGAAGAAGACAAGGCAACAATAGGAAAACTAGAGAGAAAAAGAACGTAAAACATAGATAGAGAGGTATGAATGTCAATGAGGAAATCGTACCAGGAAGTTAGAATTGACGTGAATAATAGAAATTGTAACAAGTAAAAAAAAAAAGAAGATTATAATTATATCAGTAATATAAACAAGATATAGCTACAAGAACTTGAGTCTTTAAAAATCCTGAAAGTGGACGGGCGAGACAGAATGTTTACAAAAGTTGTATCAGCAATCGTTATTTGGACATTTATGAGCCAGAGTGATTTTCTTAATAAGTGGTGGTAATGAGCACCTGAGTTGTACGAACAACAAACGCTTTTATGTTGAATTAGGTGACTATTATAGAACTGTTTACGAATATATAAGTTCTAACATAGTCTAACAGGATTCTCTGAGAGATGTTGTAAAATATACTAGAAGCTAAAGACTAGTGTGATATGGTTTAAACGAAGTTTTCTACTGCCCGATAGGCAATAACTTAAACGCGTATCATCTCTCTTCAACTGAAGCTGGGGCGAGAACATTCCGCAAAAAGATCCTGTATGCTGCGACTCTCGATAGGAGATAACAAGAAAAAGAGTCTTTAGCTGATATGCGAATGGGAATGAACATCTCGTACATCATTAAAACCACTTCACCCGACGACAGTGCTACGTCCATGACCGGCTTTGTTAAGTCGTGACCGAAGCGTCTGCTTTGGTTCTAGCAAAGATACAGTGCCAAGCATAGTCTGTCTCAAAGACAACAGACGCTCAAACGTTTTTCATCTCATCGCTTTATTATAGTCTCGATCAATTCGACCGATTAATGGCGAAAATGTACTCGCGATTAGGCATGGTATGGTGAAAGTTGCTAAAGGAAAATCGTCTCTAAAAAGAGCATAGCAGGAGATTGTGGTCAAGTAGTTACCAGATAGGCAGGAAACATGGTGTATTTATATGAGAAGGCAGATGGCGTGCAAACATAAATCAAGCGATGTTCAAAGAATTGGATTGAGGAAGATGCTGATGTGTGTAGGTTCTTTATTAACTGTGACCACAGACTCGTGGAGATATATCACTATTTTAGATTGGTATCTCCGAGGCATCACCCCTCCACTACACAGAGAGAGGATGCTCAACTCAGTTGGCTTAGTCACAATTGTGTACAAATCACATCGTATACTATAGACTTGCCATTATCCAGAGGTACTCAGCCCATTTGGATGGGAAGCCAAATAACAGTCCTCCTGAGAAGTAAGATATTCAAAAAGGAGCATGAAAATCTGTTCCGTTAGGGGGAGCAGTACGAGAGAGAAAAACGTGTCTCGATGTTTCACGATACAGGGCAGACACGTAAGACTGAATGTAAGCCACTCAACTAAACATCGAAATTCAAGTGAAGATTCAAGACTTCTCAAAGACGTGTTTTACTAGATAAGTGTTAATGTTTTAATATAAAACTATAGAATTTTAATTATTAAGATTTACGTTATTATTTAAAAAAAAATTTATTTTATTACCTGTAATCACATTTAGTAACTCTCAAATAAATATTTATGTATTTGTTTACCATCATTATATAATTGTATAAATTATGTACTTTGAATCTCGGTCTCTCCGATTAATTAGCCTTGAATGCGACAGTGAAATTCAACATATTAAAAGTGAAAGTTGAAGGTTATTCTATATTATATCTAGATACTATATATCCTTAGTAAAATATTTAATGAATTAAAGATAGCGGTATTGTAATAATATAATATACTATATATACCTTCTAGGAAATTAGTAATATAGGCTCAATCAGGTATAAGTGGAGTCACTTGCGACGATCATAGAGTCTCAGAAGATAAGTGAGAAGAGTATCGACGCTAATACAAAAAAGTTGACACATGGATTAGTTTGTCGACTTAAAAACGTCATGTGAATAAAATCGATATCAGTTTATCAAGTCACATCATCGAATATATATTGATTTCTCCTATTATATGACTCGACTTAAATTTGCGCGAAATTATTTCACTTTAATGATTGTTATTATATAAATTTTTAGGTCTTTGTGTTTACTCTAAGAATATAACTTTTATTTCATTGCTCTAATTTTTTTTACTATTCATACTGAGTCTATATCTCAAGATTTGAAAGTGAGCTAATACTTATTTTTTTGTACTACATTAATCTCTATTACAATCATTATTTATTGGGATTTAAAAGTTAATTTGAATTACGTACAATATTATATATTTATATAATCTATTACAATTAGTATATTTTTCTGATTTATTACACTCACTTGGTATTTATTAATCTTATATACTTTAGTGATTTAATAATATTTATATTCCAATACTCCACCTTTATGAAGTATGCCCCCCGAGGAAGCGGGGGAAGGTTGGTAACTTTCATCTCAGAATTCACCAAGAGCAATTATTATTATCAACTTT
Organism: Trachelipus rathkii; assembly: GCA_015478945.1. Lineage (NCBI taxonomy): Eukaryota > Metazoa > Arthropoda > Malacostraca > Isopoda > Trachelipodidae > Trachelipus > Trachelipus rathkii. The sequence goes on from JABUQX010095088.1 coordinate 17,434, forward strand.
TCTTTCGTGAGATATCCATTTATTAACTTATTGAATTCTGGATATTTATTAATATCAATGCGATTTTTATTGACTTTATTTACAGTGACATGATTATGGGTACTAATTATGTGGTTACATTTACTTATTATTATTATTATTATTACTGTTCAACCTCACATTCCCATTCATGCATTAAATTATTTATCTAGTTCTTTGGAAGAGTCAATTATATCTATTCCTGACATTACTTATTTCGAGACAGCTGTCCAAGAAGAGAATAGCACCGAATTCTGCAATATTACAATATTATTATTCAGCAATATCGGGTCTGAAGTAGACAATTGGGAGAGACTTATAGTATTATTATTATCATATTAACTCCTCGGCGTTACTTATTTATTAATTATTGTATTAAGATTTATTAATCATTTATTCCATTATATGAGTCACTTCTAATGATAATTAATTTATCGTCGTTATTTTATTTATAGGAGTTAGTATTATTATTGATTATTATCTTACATAACACAATAAATTATCTATGAAATTAGAGTGAGATGTTATCCATTCGGTTGAATATTATTCTTAATAACTATTCGCGCTGCCTCTACTCTTCTCTTCTTCTGCTTCTGCGTAAAACTGTTGCTAGATAATTCTATATTTCTCTCTCAACTCTAAAGGACAATTATTCCTATTACTCCCTTTTCAAATATATTTAATTTAGATTAGGCAGACTTGGGTCACCTTGTTCATAAAGTACAACACACCTATTCCTAGTTCTGCAGCTGTATGAGCTAAATATTATATGGTTGAATTTGAGTATAAATTAATTATTATTATTATTTTATGTATTATGGCCAAAGAAGGTTCCTATATTATTTCTTAACTGGACGTATTTTTAATATGTTTGTTAAGATTATCTACCATTAACATTATTTTATTATATATTATTATTATCTATTATTATTATTAATTATTATATTCATTATTATTATTAATTAATTATGTATTATATTAGTATTAATATTTATATGTTATATGATTATTATTTTTATTATTATATTATTTGATCTATATTTAGCCCAAATATTATTTAATTGAATAATGGATAATACAATTTGAGTAATTATCTCTTCATTTATTCTATTGAATAGATAGGAATTCATGATCTAGGTATGGAAGGAAAATATTCTGCTTTGATTTTATATGTTAGTTAGTCTTTTTCATCATTATTATTATTTCATGTATTGTTACATATTATATTATTAAATAATTACTGACTACATGTAGTATATTGAGAATTATAATATTTAATTATTTATATATTTTTATAATTATTATCCTTGTAGTTTGATGTAGTAGAATTAGTAGTGAATGTAGATATTTGATTGTGAAAAATATTAAAAAAAAATATTAATATCATTATGCTACTTATTATTAACTGACTTAAACTTAAGAGTTAGTTAATCATGTTTGTGATAAATTTCGCATATCAAATCGCGACTCTAATGAATTATTATGCAGTCTTAATAGTCTGATATTGACTCATATGTTCGCCATATATCCTATTGGTGTTTATATTATTTATTATTTTTGTAGGGTTCTAATGAATATTGATGTATATCGTGTTGCATATAGTTAATTATTTCAGATGCTTTTCTGCAAACCAAACATATAATATCCCTTCTCCTTTCTTCTTCTTTTGTTTTATCTGGAGTCGCTTTCTCTGCATCTACTGCTGCCTTGTGCTTCTCTTATTACATTCATTATTATCTACATCTAAATTATTTAGATGTGGCGAGAGCTGACTATTATCTAATTATTAATTATTCATTCATCAGTTACTACTAATATTTAATTATATCATTTAATTATTATATAATATATATAATTAATTTAATTATTATATTTATATATTATTATTTAATATTTATTATTATTATAAATTATTATTTAATTATTTAATTATAAATTTATATATATTCATACTTATATTCCTACATTGATATTTTTCATATATTTTTATTTTATTTATATATATTAATATTATAATAATTATTATATTATGATTATTATACAATATTTATAATTATTATGTATTAATTTATTATTATAACCTTTCTGATTTTGTTTTATTAATTGTTTAAATTACAATGATAATATTAAACGATAAATAAGTAAATTATATTATTATATCTAAATCTATTAAATTATATATTAATTTATATTATATTTATATAATAATTAATTATTATAATGAATATATATTAATTAAAATGTAGTCATGTTAACATTCAATTGGAATTTAATTAGAAAGTTTATGATATCTGAAATAAGCTTTAATATATTTTATTTCTTATGGTGCTGTTATACATTTTATTTGTGACCAATATTCATAAAAAACTTGGGACATTTATTGGTAAATGTCCCAAATCCTATATTATATATCAGAACCAGTTTTAAATATTATTATAATTACTGAATTAGCATGATTAGTGTTTCATAATTTTTATATTAAATTATGTAGCTTTGTCTGAAATTCGAGACCTTAATGTATCTGCAAGTCAGAAGTATCTGGAGTTTATTCAGTTTTTATTATTATTATTATTAGAAAGTATCCATTATTATTATTATTGTTTCATTATTATTATTATTTACTCTCAATTAATATTCACTCTTCCGGCTCTCATCGTCACTTTAGAGAGCTTTTACGTTCGTATGCGATCCTATACAACTGATTAATTATTATTATTATTATTATTATTATTATGTATTATTTATTGTATGCTAATTCCACTTGAAGCTTCCATGTAGTAGTTTATTATTATCTTATTCTTATCTAGGATTTTTAGGTAGACTCTTATTATCATGCTTCTATTGTGCATGATAATTCATCTATTATTAGTGAAATAATTATTACTCTATTAGTCCGTATTATTATTATTGCATTTCGAGATGTCTCATGGAGTCTCAGACTTCAATTTTTGGAGTCAGATATTCATTAGTTTCAATGATCTCTCCACGAGTACCGAATAGATCTCAGCATATTTCAAAACGTATTAATTTATTATATTATTAATTTATAATTTTAATTTATAAATTTTATTATTTATATTATTATTATTTTATATTATTTTATTATATATAATATATTAATTTATATATTATGTTATATTAAATTTTAAATTAATTATTATTATTAATTATTACTATTATTATTATTTATATATTAATTTATTTAATTCTTTAATTTATTAATTAACTTATTAATAATTATTTATATATTATATATATTAATTTCATTATTTAATATTATTATAAATTATTATTATAAATATTCGAGATTTGCTCTGGGTATTTAATTTTATATATAATTATTATTATTATATATTTAATTATTATTATTTTATTATTTTAATTATTAATTAGTTATTATTATATTATATTAATTATTATTATATAATTTAATTATTATTATATGTATTTTTTTTATATATTTAGTTATAATTAATTTTCATTATATATATATATGTCAATTAATATATATATGTGTATGAAATTTAATATTATATACTTTTTAAAAGTATCTATAATATATATTATTATATATAATATATATAATATATACATATATTGAACAATTAAGTTACTTAAAATCGTCACACTAGGAACGGGAGCAGCGAGGACTAAGAGCAAGAAAAATGACAAGTTGAAAACCTGATACTTGATTAGATCCATAATGGTCCTTAATGACAATTATGTGGTCCACTTTCCATGAATTTATTTTTTTTTTTTTTTTATTTGCATTTATTTTAATTGCTTTTAATTTTTATTAGAGGTGCATAAGTTGAATAGCGTGGCGACATTATGTATATAAATATATATATATATTTATTTTTGTTTAATAAATAATAGTAGTATTAAATATCGAGCTCAATGTATGAGTATAGGGCTCGAGCCGACTGGGTAAGAATCACAAGGGGGGTAGTACGTTATTCCATAACCTCTGAGTAGAGGGAGTAGGGGTCGAGAGGAACTCTATATCTCGCTGAACACTATAACCTATATATATATCCGAAATAATACCATAAAGATAGATACGGAAGGTTCCGCGGAGAACCTATCCCCTAGGAGGTAGAGGGGAAAAATAGTCCTACTACCTATATATACCTAGTATTCCCCGAAAGGTACCGAGAGGACTCACTCGACATTCTGCCCATCTATTAGTTATGACGGTATAAATATATTTATATCCTCTTGTGGAGTATTATCTTTAATTTAAAAAAACCTACAATACATAACTATATTACAACTTAATATGATAGTCTATTTATATTTTAACGAGTAACGTATAAAAAAGGTTCTTTAAATAGTGCTTCTCCTCATTAATTACTATAGTAAAGTATATTTAATTAACTGAATTATAATATTTTATTTATTTTACTTTTTTTTTACATTTTCACATTATCTAAAATTTTATAAATATCTACTAAGATTCTCACATAAAAATGTTAGTTTACTCACTTTTCTGATACTTGTATATGCATTTGTATGTTTTTTATTGAGATATATTTATTATATTTTTTTTTTTTATTTTTATTCATTTCTGAACGTAGATAACTCTAAAAGTCTATTATGTTAATTAAATGAAGAGGTCATAATATCCATGTGATAAAAATTATTTTATTATATAATTCACGGCTCATAACGTTCGCGTGTGGGCGATATAAAGATAACTATTTTTAACCCAACTACACCAATTATTAATATATTATAATATAATAATATATATATAATTATTATATTATATATTATATTATAATTAATATATTATATATTATAATAATAGTAATAGTATATATATATAAGTATATTAATATATATTATGATTATATTAATTTAATATGTAGTAAATATTATATATATATATATATATTATTATTAATTATATATATATATAATAATATATATATATTATTATATAATATATATATTATATATATTAATAATATATAATTATATATAATACTATAATATATATATATTAATATATAATATTATATATGATTATATATATAATTATTATTAATATATTCAAGTATATAATTACTTGTAATATTCTCTCACGTAAATTATAAATTAATATATAGTATATATATATAATTAATATATATATATATTAATATATATAAATTTATTTTCAAATTATATTTAAATTCATAATTGAATTATATTTTATTTTTAGTTCCATTATATAGGATACTAAAATGGCCTTTAGAAGATCATCACAGAAGATCAATTTAATCAGGTATTTGTTATATATAATAAGTAGTAAATATATTCAATATTAGTTATTGAAATATTAACCAAAACAATGCTATGATATATAATATCATATAAATTGGCTCTCGATAAATATATTATGGCTGATAATGAGTGTATAGCATTGAGAATTAGAATTATGTAATAGGAGTCGCTTAGAGGTAGCATTGAGGATTTAGGTAGTGTTTTGCACAGAAATCCTTCGTAAGTTGTCATAGAAGGTCAATCTATGAAGCTAATGGGTGGGGGGAGTAATTTAAAGAGTTAGGTGTCAGAATTTTTTCTCTCTTCTAATTCTTATGTACACAAAAATATTTTTCTATAAAATTTTAGTAATTTATGGCATTTTTTTTTTGTATATTAGAAATAAAACAAAATATAATACTACTTTATAGTAAATTATTTCAATGCTTTTAAGAACTGAATTAATTTAAACTTTTTAATATACCTGTACTTTAAATTAATAACATCGATCTATTTTAGTGTCGTTTTAATTAGGTATATTTTAAAATATTTTATATATAATAATATAATTGTGAAGGTATTAATTTAAGAATAATATAATTAAATAATTAATTAAATTACAATAATTATTATTTTATGCCTTATTAGATATAATATAGATAGATATATTTTATATATGTTAAATAGAGATATTACATTTACTAATATATACTTTATTTTATTTTGGTCTAATTATGTTAATTTCAAAGCATCAGGCAATTCATTCGTTCTTCTATCTCAACCCTCTTAAGCCAAAAAGCTTTTGTTGTAGATGATTGTGTATAAAATAGATTAATCAAATCATTTTAAATGATGTATTTTTGATTCCAAATTATGTACCACTTTAATTTAGTCGTTATGGTATATGAAGGTGTCATGTTGATCGAAGGCTGTAATAGTATAAGAGAATAGAGCTTGACTGATAAAAGCTTGTTTCAAATAAAAATTAAATAAAAAAATTTATATTTGGAAATCAGATAAGTGAATATTGAGATAAAAGACCCAGTTTTAATACAAATTGTTTCAAATATATAAAGGCTCTAAAAAGAGTTATAATTTAAACCTATTAGTAGATTAATTATTGGTATAAAATGGTGACAGTATTCATAGAATAGTATCAGATTATAGTATAGCAAATGGAATTCTTTGACAAAAAGATATAAATATAAAAAAAAAAAAGAGAAAAGAAAAAACAAAATTGGTTTGTGTATACTTAAGATTATATATATTTTATTATATTTATTTGATCCTTGTACTTTATTTACTTTATGCTTCGTATTTCAATTAACTTACCTATATTTAATTATTTAATCACTCAAAGTCCAGTTGATAGAATATTGATGAGACATCATGTGAAAAAGTAGATTATCATGAAAAAATTACAAGTAACATAAACAAAATAAATTGCGAAATCATTAAATTTGTTTCATAAAATCTTATTGAAGATGAACATGCACGGATAGCGCAAAGCTTTATTATCTTTTACACGAAAAAGTTTTTGGAGGTTATAATTGCCATATGCGACAACGACGTTTTGTAAAATAATATATTAAACGGTATAATATCGAAACCTAATCCAATGCGCTTCGACTCGACTCAATCTAACGGCACTAACATATTTTAGGGGTAACTAGCGAGTTCATGGAGATATAGAATAAAGTAGTGAAAATTCGATATCACATGATAAGAATATTGATTAAATTTCATATCAAATTGTAATATCTAAATAAATTAATTTCTGAGATCATATGAGTACCATACAGCTTTTTTAACGAACCCTATATTCTTCTGTGAATGACTTCAAAGCAATTTGTATCCCTCAATGAATAAAAAATAATAAGAAAAGAATAATATTATAATATAATATAAATTTATTTAACCTTTCATTTTGATTTTTTGTTTAATGAGAACGCTTCAGTCATTAACAACACGCGAATACAGCGAGAGCGTGATTTTCAAGTGAGCGTGAAAAGTAAAATTTAGTGATATTTTTCAACCTTGAGAGAAAATGAAAGAAAACCAAAAATCACTGAAACTTTGAATTTGATAAAATTTATAACAAGATATTAAAGAGTTAAATAAATAGAAATATAGATAAAATATATATTTATTGGTGGTAATTAATTATATATATAAGTAAGATTGTTAAGTTAATATTTCATGATTTGCTAATATTTTTCGAGCTTGATAACTTCTATAAGGTGTGATATATGTACTTTATGTGTCTTCAAGAACACATAAATAACAATAAAAATTCACTTTGCAATAATAAATGTGAAATATACATTTCCGTCAGAGTGTACGAAGACAATCAAAAAGAGCTTTTGGAAAACTACAGCGCTGTTGCAAGAAATCATTTAGTCAACAATATAAATTATATTTTATATTAGCCGATGAAGCTGCAAAAATTGCTCACCTGAACTTAAGCCTGATAACATTTTATTTATCAAACTAGTTAGACGCTAGTTACAGATTACTATACTTTTTCTTCAAAACGTTAACTAAAGTTTCTTTTTAACTTTTTCGCAAAATTTAAAAATTGTATTAAAACTAATTTATTTATTGTATTTCATTTAGTAATTTTTCAATTAACGTTAACTATAAATATATTTAAGTTGAATTTTTAGTTTTATTTTTTATTAAAAATTTGTTTCATTATTAAAAAAAAAAATATTATTTTGCAAAATATTTAAAAAAAGATGAAATTTGTAATAAAAACAATTAATTTATTAAAGATTATTTATTTAATAATTGATCCAGCTAATGAAATTAGAAATCAGTAAAACAACAAACAAATCAGTAAAAAATCAGTAAAATCAAATAATAAAATACTATGTAACCAATAGCAACTCTCACCACTCATATATATATAATATATAATTATATACTATATACACTATTAATATATATTAACAGATACCCTTCCGTGATCAAGTTGATAATTTTTTTTTATATTGGCACCAGCATCTGTCTAGGTTATTAATAGATTTAATTTTTGTAATTTTATAATTAAATAATTATCTTGTTAATTATTTATTAAAATTTGTGATTATATTGAACTACCTTATAACATAGATAATATAAATATATTATGATATAGATTGGATGAGTAAGTAAAAAATACATTCTATATTCGCAATCTTTAGTCATTATAATCTTTTTAACCATTTTGATCAGTGGATAATGATTACAGAGTTTATGTGACTAGTTCCTTGCAGTAAGATACGGAACTTAAGTTAAAAATTTTGCTTTTAATAAATAAAATAGAAATTTGTAATAATTATTAGTGAATAAAATACACTTAAAAATTTTAATATTAAAACTGAATTGAATTCATTTTACATGAGTATATTTTTTAGGTTGCATGACGTGTATCCTTGTAAGACCATTACCACACTTGTTAAAATTCTATAAGATATAATAATTTATTATTATATATTCTTTTTTTTATATGTGATGAGAGTTCTAATATATTATATATATATATATATATATATTATATATATACTATATATATATATATTAAATTCATATTTAATTGGACACAAGTAATTGAATGAATTGCTAAATATTAAAAAACTAATAATAATAATAAATAATAATAAATAATAATAATATAAATAATAAATTATATAATAATAATAATAATAATAATAATAATATATATAATAATATAAGAATAAATAATAATCAGATATAATAATAATAATAATAACAATAATATTAAGTTAATAATAATAATAATATAATAATAATAATATAAAATATATATAATAATAATATAATAATAATAAAACATATAATAATAATAATAATAATAATATAAATAATAAAAATATAATAATATAATAATAATAATTAATAATAATAATATAATAATAAAATAATAAAAATGAATAATAATTAATATGAATAGTAATAATAATAATAATAAATAATATAATATAATAATATAATAATAATAATAATAATAATAATGATAAATATTGATATGGTTGAGAATATTAAAATAATAATAATAATCATAGCAATATAATAATAAAAAAAATAAACAGATAAAAACTTTAATAATAATAATAAAATAATAATAATATAAATAATAATAATATATAAAATAATAATACATAAAATAATAATAATAATAATAATGATTAATAATAATAAAATAGATATAATATTAATAATAATAATATAATAATAATAATAAAAAATATAATGATAATGAATAATAATAAGATAATAACATTAATAATAAAATTAATATATATAATAATAATAATAATATAATGGTAATAATAATTACATAATAATAAAATAATAAGAATAATAAAAAATGAATAATAAATATTGGTAATGAGTACAATAAAAATAATAAATTAAAAAAAAAAAAATAATACATAATATAAATAATAATAATATATAATAAAATATATATAATATAATAATAATATATATATAAAAAATATAATAATAATAATGTAAATATAAAGTGATAATAATATAATATAATAAATGAATAAGTATAATATTAATAATTATAATATATAATAATAATAATAATAATATATAATAAATAATAATAATATAATAAATAATAATAATTATAATAATAATATAATATAATAATATAATGATAAAGTAAAAAAAATAAGAAAAGTGCCTTTGGTAAGACAATAATAAAATAATAATAAAGAAGAAGAAGAAGAAAAAGAAGAAGAAGAAGAAGAAAGAAGAATAAGTGGTAATAACAATAATAATAATAAATGAATATATAATAATAATAAATAATAATAATTAATAATAATATATAATAGATAATAATATAAAAATAAATAATATAATAAAAGTAATAATATTAATTAATAGTAATATATAATAATATAATAATAATAATAATAATAATAATAATAATAATAATAATAATAATAAATAATATAATAATAAAATAATAGTATAATATAATAATAATAATAATAAAATAATAATTATAATAAAATAATAATATATAATAATAATAATAATAATAATAATTAATAATATAATAATAATAAAATAATAAAAACTATAAAATAATAATTCAATAATAACATAATATAATAATATTATAACAATAATCAATAGCTAATAATAATAATAATAAATAATATAATAATAATAATATATATAATAATAATAATATATAATATATATAATATAATATAATAATATAATAATAATAATACTAATAATAATAAAATATATATAATAATATAATAATAAAAATAATAATAATAATATAAAATAATAATAATAAATAATAATAATAATATAAGAGAAAGAAGAGAAGAAGAAGAATGAAGAAGAAGAAGAAAATAATAATAATGATAACAAGTAAAATCAATAACAAAATATTTATAATATAAACAATAATTTAGTTAATATAATAATAATAACAATATATCGTAATATAATTATAAATAATAATAATAATAATAATAATAATAATAATATTATAGTAATAATAATAATAATAAATATATAATAATAATATAATAATAATATAATATAATATAATAATAATAATAATATAATGAATAAATAATAATAAAATTATAATAATATAAGATAATAATTATATAATATATAATTAATAATATAATAAATATAATATAATAATAAATAATAATTAATGATATAATATATATAATAAATAATATAATAAATAATAATAATAAATAATAATAATTATACAATAATAAATTGATAATATATAATAAATAATAATAATAATAATAAAATACATAATAATAATATAATAATAATAATAATAAATAATAATCAATAATATATAATGAATAAATAATAAAATATTTTTAGATTTTATACTCACTTCTAAATTAATTATGAGATCTACAGGCCTTTTCCCAATATCTAGGTATTCAACCGCTTCATGATTGATTTTTCTAAGGACTATTCTAGAATAAAATAGAACAACCGTCTCTGAACGTTTAATCTAATTTCGGCCCTGGCAACTATCAGGGCTCATCGGTGACCGATTCAAGACTAATTAAATCAATTGATGAACATAAATATTTTTATGATACAAATGGAAGTAACAAAATAAATTTTTTTTAAGTAACGTAAATCTATATAATCTATATAAAACATTAATCCTCGTAAACGTCTTGAGAACAATCTTGAATCTCTCTATTTCGAGATTCTGTGGCTTAAAATCTTTCTCCTACTATACATTATCTTCGTGTTCTGCTATCTGAGCTCCTACGGAACAGATTTTCCGCTCTCTTTTGGATATTTACCACTTCTCATATGAGAACTGTTACTATCTTCCCATCAAATAGCCTGAATAATCTATTTAGAGGTGATTTCAACGTACATTCACCTGAGTGGTTGGGCTCTCTCATACTGTGCAGGAGGGGAGGAAGCCAAAACATTCAGCATTCTCAACGATCTGAACAGTTAATTAAAAGACCTACACACCATAACCAATCGTCTCAAGACTCACCAATTCTACACCCGTTTCTTGATTAATGTTTTCACCAAACCTCGCTCTTCTCGATATAAATCACATTTTCCCTCCTATGTTAACTCTGACCACAATCTGTGCTCTTAATTTTAAAAACGTTTTTCTTCTCAGCAACTTCCACAGCCCCAAAGCGTACTTTCTGGCAATTTAAGATCGGGCTAATTTTGGGAGGCCCCGGGGTTGCGTCGGTTCTTTGCTCTAAACAAATTGCTTGGAGTGAATCTTGCTTTTACTCGGAGGACACTTCGGTCACCGCTGAAAAGGTGGGAGCCGTAATCGTCGAAGGTATGAGCAGGTTCATCTCCATCTTCTTCAACTAAATCTTTTTTCTCCACAAAATCCATGTTCGATGGTGGTTCTCGCCATTCAGGAGAGAGAGACATTGCCTATCGGCATGGAAAAACTCTCGTCTCCAATCCTCCTTAACTATATTTTCCTCGGCTCGGAACGTTGCAGAGCTATATCGACAGAGCTAACGCGCTTCTACTAAAAGAAGGGCACAACTACTTGGCTTCCTATTGATAAAAATTTTGGCTCTTGCCAAAACATTCTAACAACCTTTTGTATTTGCCTTTACTCCACTTATTGCCTGACGGTTCTGTAGTCTAATCTTATACTGAAAAGGCTAATCTCTTCGGCCTAGTTTTTTCAAATTCTAATTCTACCCGACGATTTCCGTGCATCCCTCTCCCTGTTCTTCTACCTCAGTGCCGGCGCCATCTACGCGATCTACGCATGATCGGTGGTGCTGGGATTCGAGATCTACGTGTGTCAGGAAGCGCTCGCGGGCCCGGATGGGCATTCCCTCCCCGTGTTTAGGGAGATGTGCTTCCGAGCTGGCCTCTGTCTCGTTCAATTACTCCTATGCCTTAATCACTAGTACATTTCCATGCTGGAAGCGGCGTATGTGCACAATCCCGAAAAAGGGCAGCCTGCTCTGATCTTTTCTACATTGTCCTTAGTCTCACACGTTTCATCTAAGATCTTGATCTCTTCTTAACTTCATTTCATGCATCATATTGAGTCTCATTCCTTTTGGTTTCAGATCATCAGTAGGCTTTCGGACGCTCGAGGTAATGGTGCAACATCCTATCTTACTGATTTTATGTCTTCTGCCTAGGGGCATCTGTGTTCAGTGATTTGTGGCCCGGCATATCAAAGCCTTTTTTGATCGCGTCTTGCGTGAGTAGCCAGAAAAGCACCCTTCCTCATGATTTCCTCCTTCTCTTTGCTTAAATCTTGTCAGTTATTTTCAGATCGCTCAAATCAACAGTTGTTGAAGATGCGACTTCTTTCCCCTTTTCTGTTAATTGTGGTGTTCCTCAACGGTTCTGTTATTTATCCCAACTTTATTCTTACTTTTCATTCAACTACACTCCTTAGTTTTAATTATGATTCAATTCCTCTTACGCTGCTGACTCACTCTCCATTCTTCATCTCATTTCAAATTGCTCCCTCTTTGCATCTAGAGTTGCCTTCTCGTCTTCAGCTTTCCGATTCTATTCTTGCCGACCTGATTGGATTCCCGTGGGGGCCACCATCAACTTGTGAAAATTCATCTCTTTGAAAACTCAAGTAATGTACTATCTCCACATCGCAAACACTTCCTAAGATTTCCTATTTTTTCCGACGTCTAACCGGTCTCACCGTGTGAAACAAAACATTCTTGTGTCTGAACATAACAAAAAATTTATTAAAAAACCTCATTTCATAACGGTTGCTAAGGTGGCCTCAAAGAATCTGGGAGTCCTTTCGCTGCGGAATTTTTTTTCTTTCTGCACAGCTACTCTCCAGTTTTATAGGGCATTTATTTTCGCCCATGTTTGGAGTAGTTCTCACATCTGGGGGGATTCCGGCTCCACCTCATTAATGATTAGAGTTGAGCTCTAAAGCAAGAGACAATTAACTGTCCCCATACTTCCCTAACCTCTCTTGACCTTATCATGCGACGTGGACGTTGGCGCACTTATCTCTTTTTTATAGTACTACCAAGGTGCTGCTCAGAGGATGGCCACTTGCTTCCACTCTCCATGCGGGGTCACCCTCGCAAACAAGGGGCCATGCCTCGCATAGAAATATTTGCGTGCAGCAATTGAAAATTCCCAGACTCGTTGTTTGTGGGTGCCTCCTTCTTTCAGCATTTCTGCTTCTGTGGAACTCCTTGCCATCTTCGTTTTCCCCTACTTGTATTTTAATACTTCCTCTCTTTAGAAAAACCCACTGTCTGCGCACACTGAGAGTTTGCGTTAGTTTGGGCTTGGTGGCTTTCCTGTTATTTTATTTCACCTGCCCTACCTTGAAAGAAGGGGGCTCAGTTTTCGTAGTGTGGAATTGTCTGTAAAGAATAATTAATAAAAAAAAAAAAAAAAAAAAAAAAAAAAAATAAAAAAAAAAAATTCCTTAAAAAATTCTAAATTAACACTATTATAAATTAAGAGATTATATCTAGGCAAACCTAAAAAATGTTCAAAAAAACTTCTCCGCATTTCATTATATCCTAATTTGATAATTGGCTTGTGCTTTTTTTATAAGAGTGACTCAGAGCGCAGCCTCAATTCGAAAGAAGATTCTGCAACGGTAGTAAATGTCAAAGATTTAGAAATATCGAGATTTTGGTTTTGGGGGGTTCCATGTTCATTTTAAAAGTGCTCAAAGATATACTGGCCCTGTTTTATGTTGTGAGAACATGATTTGAGAAAAGTGGAATAATCACGACTGTAAGAGGAATTACAGCTCTTTATTACAGGAAATTGGTATAATTACACACATGAATTCACATTCTCCCTTAGCCCACTAGCAGTCTTTCAGGAAAACATAGAAGAAAAGTTTCAATGGCTTGTAGTAACATCTAAGTTTTAAATTTTATAGTGTAGATTGATGGACTTTAATTACTGAAAATAACCGGGAGGTTATAAGAAAATAATCATACCGACACAAGGTCAAAATCTAACACTAAGAAATTAAATTAGATGTTACTTACACCATTCAGAACTTTCTTCCTAGTTTTCTGAGAGCTGTGGAACAAGGAGAAATTGAATAATGTGGTATAATCCATTTCATCGTAATATGGCTGTAAGCCTTACATCGGGTATACCATATTCTCGTCAACTCGTGTCTCACAACATTAGATACGGCCAGTAGATTTGAACACTTTAAAAATGAACATGGAACCAAACCAAAGCTCGAATTTCTAATTTGAATTCTACACCGTGTGGAATTTCTTCGATTTGAGGTGCTGAGTCCTCTTATAAAAAACTAAGCCAATTATTAACATTAAGAAATAAATGGAGAATTTTGAACATTTTTTTTAGGTTTGACTAGATAGAATGTGTGTAATGAATAATTTATTTTATTTAATGCAAAGACGATAAAATTGTTGGTACAGAGTTACTCTCTGCCTGATAAGTGCTCAGTGTTTTATTGTTTCATCATGTTAAATTAGGAAAGACGCTGAAAACAAGCGCTGAAGTGGTTTGGGAATAAATTGATAGTTTTTGGTCGATATGAAGAATTCCTACTAGGATGGAAGATCATTGTATTAAGAAAATTATTGATCTGCGCAACGACAGGAAGCTCATAAAGAAAAGTAAACAATGGAAGAGGGAAACGCAGATAAATAAGAAATAGGCATTTAAGATCCAGCTTAAGAATCTGTCCGATGGATATAATTCGAATTGAAGAAAACTGCTTTCTTGATGTGCATATCGAGAACCAAAAAGGCATGATGTCATGGTCTCCGTTGAAAGAAAGCAAAAAATCGAGAAGTTGGCTCCAAAACGAAAGTTTGTAGTATATTAGATGATTAAATAACTAATGGAATAAACAGTAATATGGGACAACAATAAATGATAATAGACCAGGAATATGGCTTAGTTAATGGTAAATAACATAATCCATTGAGATGGTAGTAATTTCCTCTTCGTAGATCCGATCACAATGTGCATAGCACGTGCTGGAAATCCAATCATTACTCTAAGTCCAACAATAGTCGCCATCATATGTGATATCCTCCTATTGCCTGGTAACGCCATTTCCATGAACTTTATGATCTTTGATGGCAGCGTTCACCTCTGCTCATTCACTAACATCGCCTAGGTTAGTCCTTCGGAAATATTTCTTAGGTGAGATTCGGAAGTAGTTAGACTAACTCTATACTTACATTCTACATCACATGAGTGATGAAAATTTGTCTTAGCGTTCTGTACTAATAGTTAGTGGGTTCCCGGCTTTCTGTTCCCTCCTTGCAGCAAATTCTGTGCATACATTTGAAATATTGCGATTCCATTTCGCTTCGTGTGGCCTCTTAACATCAGTCAATTGTTGGTAGCAATAGAACATTGCATCGACGGAGGTAAGTGTTACCGTATTTTGGTGGCTCCATAATCAAATATCTTCCCAGCTTTTTTCTTCTCCGACTACTATCATGACCAGGCAACGGGTTGAGCAATAAATTATTCGGCGGTAAGTTTCATTCACCTCACATGGTGTCCAAGGGCCTTCGACCAGACTTTTGTTTCTTCATCTTAAGACTAGAGTTTTATGTAGTACGTGGTGAAGTTAAGCATATATTGATACTGGTTCTCTCTGTCAACGTCGGTTTCACCGTATGCGGACTCTGATTCCTCGTCTAGCCACCCTGGGCGCTCACAGGTTTCGCCTTCTGTGGGCCATTCTCTTTCTTGGTTCCCAATGATCTTTATGCGCGGGCCCTGGCCCTGTTGGCCCATTATAGCAGCACAGGATTCATTACCTTAGTGCCGACTCACTCTGCGTGAACACCCCTGCTGTGCTGACGCCGGAATCCGGGTACAAATTGTCCATTTCACCCCATTCTTGCAGGTCCAGACCCGCCTACTTATTTAATGTCACATCCCCATCTCGCAGTGTACAATCGTGAACCTTTAACGTAGGCGCCTCTCCTCCAAACTGTCACTTGATTTCCTTTGCAATACTCCTTTCTCTCAATCTACCCCGTTAGCCGAGTTAACTCCCCCCCCTTATCCCTACGGACATCCGAAGCACACTGTTGCCCCCGTTTGTGGTATATAAATCATCTACACTTAAACTGCTCGTGGAATGTCAAGTAGAACAGTCCGCGACTTTCACGCTGCATTTTCGGTATTTTGTCTTGGGAGTCTTTCCATAGCGTTAGTAGTGAAGTGGTCTCTGCACTCGACGTACAATGTACAGCAAGGTTTTTCTCATGAGTGGACTGGGAAGAGTGCTCTCCTGCAGTTCTCTGGCCTGTCTTTCTCTGTTAACTGTATATTAAATGTTCTTTGCTGGGTGTGCCGATGCTCCGCGTTAAGTGCATTTTTTCAGATGCACACCTCGTAATGTCTCAAACGGGAGCTCAGGAGCAGCTTTCGCAAATCAACTTCTGGCTTGACATAGATTCGTTCAGTTTCACAGCGCTGGGTGAACAATTGACGGACCATGTTTTCCGACTTGGTAGTTGTCAGATGGCGATGAATAGAATTCATTCATTCTCAGTTGCGATGGTGCGATCCATACATTAGACGGGTGAGCTAAAGTTACCAACATTGCTGGTCCGAATTATAATTCTGACCTTTGGATGTCATGGAAAACTTGCTGCTGTGATTTTGTAGATATTAGTGGTTTTTGTCGGGGGAAGTGTTAACGTGTCTTTACAGCCTTATGTTTGTGCGGCGACATGAATTTTATGTCATTCTAAGGAATGTTATGTGCAAAATATAGGGAGTCATGGATTGCACGGAAAACGGGATGTTTGTGTGGATTCATGTGCGAAATCCGAGAATATTATGGAATCAGCCGGGGAACCTCCGGTAATTGGTTACTTATAATTAATGTTTCGGGTGCTAAGCAAAAGTCTGCTATCCAAGAAAATATGTTTGGCACTTTTTTTGGTTGTTGACCAGTGTATCGTTTTCTTTATTTTTTTTTTTCCCTAAATGGTTATTGATGCTGCAATAACTTTATATTGATAACGTTATTGCGGGGGGGGGGCCTGATACTTCGGTGATTCTTGGTATTCGGGGTCGGGGTTTTTTGTCTTTTTTCACCTATTCGGCACATTCCCTGTAATTATATTTAGTGGAGTATTTGTATATATTATATTTTTTATGTTGTATTTTTTATTTGGTAGTATATATTATATTTTTTTATTTTTATATTTTATTATTATTGGGTTCGAATGATTATTATAGGTTTTTATTATTATTGTATATTATGTATTTATAGGGTGGTTATTATCTAGGTTATATAGTATTAATATTGAGTATATAGGTGATATGGTTGAGTTTTTTATTATTGATATTGGGTTATTAGTGATGTTATTATTGAAGTGGGTTTATGGTGCCGTTGGTTGATAGGTTGGAACCCACTTCATTTAGCGAGTGACTAGCAATGGTGCTGGAAGAGAGTATGGGTTGTCCTACATGAATTGGCGTTTCGTCCGGGGGCTGCTTTGGACCTCATCGGTGGTGCGCAGCCCCCTTCCATCCAGACGCCACATGATAGCTCCCCCCAGCTGACAATGCCGTGAGTCTCACGACTTTTCCGCTCTTTTGTCCGCAGCTTTCTGGAAGGGTACTTGTGCGTGGTCAGCTGGTCAGATGAGGAGGCTAGGTTTGGTTGCATTTACTTATCATTTGATTGCGCACTGAGGAATGCTTTGGCGGAGCCTACGTCTAGTGCCAGTTTGGTCTGTCTAATCCTGCAGTGAGAAGCACAGTACAGGCGTTACGGGATGACCGAACATTAGGTTCAGGCCCAAGCTAGAAGAAAACTTGAGTTTGATTTGTACATGCCTTTGCGTTGAACGATGTTGGTAAAACAACTTTCTACAGTATGAAAATGTTTTTATCCAACGTTTTTTTTGGCGAACTAACTTTGAGAGGAAGATGGGCATGCTGGTTCTGGTGTTCGTTGGTGCACTCCAGTGGCACTAGTCACTTCCGGTTGGTCACTAATACTGAAAGGGGTTATTGGTCGCTGTTGTAAGAACCGCACCTTCATTTAGCTGAAGACTTTAGAGAAAAATGATTGCTGTAATTGAGAGTGAGCGTGTCGCGATAATTGGCGTTTCGTGCCGGGGGGCTGCTTTGGTACTCATCGGTGGTGGTCGCAGCCCCTTTCCACCAGACGCCACAATATTTTATATTCTCTATATATTTTTGTGATATAGTTATAATAGAAAGTAGGATTAGGTTGACTTTTGGATCAGGTTTTTACTGATTGGGGTTATATAATGGTTTTTATTATAGTAGTTATACTAGTACACAAAATTGGTGGAATTTTAGTTATAGTATATTTATTATCTTAGTTGGCTGTGTTATGTATATGTGGATGGGTTATGGTATATTTGAGGTGTTATATATATTAGTGTAGAGTATATTTAGTTGGTAGTAGGTTATGCTTAGTATACTTATAAATTGTGTATGTAGTTTATATATATTAGGATATAGTAGTGTTATTTTTGTTAGTATTATTTTATTTATTATAATATAGGTGATGTAGTTGATATTTTATGGGTGTGGGAGTATATGTATAGTATTTTTATATTGAGGTGGTGTATAAGCTATTGATTATTATGATTTTAGTATATATTATGTGGTGATTATAGTGTATGTCGTCTATATAGTATATAATATATTATATTTATTCAGGTAGTAGCTGAGTAGGATATATAGGTGATAGTTATGTTTATTAGATATTAGTATATATATATATATATTAATATATATATATATATAATAGTATTTATGGAGTATGGGGTGTACGCAGATGATTTGGTTTTTTTTGTATTATATTTTATATATTTAATTATATAGTATAGGTTTATATTTGTTGTAGTATAGGTAGTATTTGGGATGGGGATAAAATGTATTAGATTGGTATTCGAGAGCGGAATAGGATGCTTTCTTGCATTGATCAGTGCGCTGTGGGTAATGGGTTATTAGTAAGTGTGTGGGATGGTGAGTGTTTTATTCATGAGAGGTTGGGGGAGTTGGGATTGATTGAATTTGACTCGTAGATTATGCTTTATTTATGTAGTTTAATGGTTGAGAGTTTAAGTTTATAGATGTATTGGGGGCATGGCAGGGTTGGGGAGAGGAAAGAGTAGGGTAGGTTGAAGGAAGGTGGGAAAGAAGGTTAAAAATGGAGGAAGTTAGGTGATACAGGGAAGTTATAATGGAAAAATATTTCAGAGCACTTGCTTACTGAAGTGGGTCAGTTGTGTAATTATGTGAATCATAGATGAACTAAAGGCAAATCTAGTGATACGCAAATGAATAGAGGAGTTTTTGTAGGTGTTTGCAGGAGGGGATGATTGTGATGGGTGTGGATGGCCGCTAGAGATTTGTGTTGTGAATAGTTTAAGATATGTTCGAGGATTAGTGGAGCTGGTTGAATATTTGAAGAGGTGATGGGCAAGGCGGTTAAAATGTAAAAAAGAAGCGTGGGATTGAATGTGTTAAAAGACAATGATGAGGGTCGTCAAGAAGGAAAAGGTCTAATTGGAAATATATAAGAGGAGATTTAAAAAAAAGAAAGTTGCATACGTTGGTTGGAGAAAAAAAAAGTTAAATAAGAGTTGGGAAGGGGGAGGGAGGAAGAGTATTTACAAAGTTGAATTAGTTAGGGAAAGGATAGCTGTTCGCTGGAATGGAAGTACTTCAATGAGGCTTAGGAAAGATGCGTATGGAGTATTTTGTGGGAAGTCTTCCATAGAATTATTGAGATGAATAGGTGGATGGTAATGTGTTGTGACTGTTTGAAAGGTGGATTGAAGGAAGAGTATTAGTGGAGGAAATTACACTTTGAGAAATGTTTTCTTGCCAAGAACATTGTGGGCGATGTAGGAAGAGAGTGTGTAAACTTGAGTGATGCAGAGATTGTTTATTGAATAGATATCGTACGCACTATATGTACCGGGGAGAGTGCGTCAGCGAGGCCGATAGTGTTATTCAATAATGCGTCTCATGGGCAGAGCTTGATCTCGCTTCGCTATTTCATAGAGACACAGAATCCGCGTATGCATTTATTTTGATTTTATTATTATTGGGATTTATTTTCTTTTATTATTATTATTTTGGAGGATTTGTTGATTTGGGGGTGGTTATTATTCTATTCTTAAAATGTAGTTATTTCGTTTATTATCTATTAGGTATTATTTATGTTTTTATTATTTGATAATTAGTATTTTGAATGAAATCATATAGCTAATGTTGGGGTACTTGGGGTTTTGGTGTATTTGAGAAAGAATGTTCTTTTATAAGAATTTCTTGGGAAGTTACG
Source organism: Trachelipus rathkii (assembly GCA_015478945.1). Classification (NCBI taxonomy): domain Eukaryota; kingdom Metazoa; phylum Arthropoda; class Malacostraca; order Isopoda; family Trachelipodidae; genus Trachelipus; species Trachelipus rathkii. Next base: position 38,546 of record JABUQX010095088.1, read on the forward strand.
GTCTTGTCTGGATGTTAGGTACTAGTTGTTTTTAGAAGTGGGTATATATGGTAGGCGCTTGTTTAAATGGAGACATTAATTTGAATGATGCTTTTATAGGAATAACAAACAAAAGTTAATATTTAATTTTGCCAAGAAGCGACGAAAATGATTACAGTGAAAGAGGCTTCTGGCCCACAAATTTACATGAAGCGTTGTTAGCCTTCATCTCTTTTAATCAGGATAGAAACGGACAGTTTGAGATATTAAGTCTCCACTGTTTCGAAACCTTAGATTGAGTGAGAATTCGAGTAAGACCCAGAAATTGAAGTCCTCGGGTAAATGAAGTCGTGTTTTTTACTGTGATGGGATAGCTTTCCGATATAGGTTTTTATTGATTGGTCGATAGAATCGCAGTTTTTTTAGTTTGTTATAATATAGGCTTAACTACGAGAATAGAATTATCAATTACAAAAAATAGGTTCATCCGTTTAAGGTAGTATAATTGGTTTGGGTGGGGGTATGGGGGCTTGATTTCTATGTTTGAAAATTTTTGTTTGAGCCGTGAAACACTGAAGAAGCCATGGCTAAATAAAAATATATTTGGTTGATTTATGAGAACTTTGAGGAAAAAATGTCGAGTTATAAATATTATAAATCGGTATCAAGTATCGGGTGGGATAATTTTTTCTATATATTTTTGAGTATAAAAAGATTAGGTTGTATTTCGATACTTTTCTTTCTATCAGCATTCTCGGAGTAAATACTTTGTACCTTTTGTGAGATCATATTGGAAAAGAATGGAGGAGTACGGCTATTATAAAAAAAAATAATACTTTTTAGCAAATAAGTACACACACATAGAAAATTGTGTCAAGGTAGGGTTGCTCTACAGGTTCCCTATTGGTATGATTAGTTCGAGGAAAGGTGGGTTATTAGTAGTGGTTCCAGGTATATCCTCTTGCTATGGTATAGTTGGATTGGGTCGGGTGAGGTATTTCAAAGCGAGGTTGTAAAGTCATCATAGATTTTGTGTGTTATATTTGGGTTGCCGTGTCGTATTAGTTGTGGAGATGAATGTTTAGTGAGTGTTTGGCCTCGGGGTGCTCTGTTGCTTAGTGGATCTAGGGAGCAGCTCGACGGTGGGAGCAAGGGCTGAGAGGACCGTCGTTCTGGAGACTGGTCAGTGGTGTCGTTCAGAATGTATTCTAGGTGGGTGTGACGTGCATTACTCTTTCTTTACCGGGGCTTAGCGCTTCATCCTACTCAGTACGTAGAATAAGGTTTCAATGTATTGACTATGCTTTGGTGCTGGGAATGGGATATTTATTAATTATTTTCCAGTTTATTCTCTATATTGTTCTCTGATGAAGTTCCAGATGGTTGGATACTTGGTCCATGGGCCTCAAGAGATACCCTTAAGGGAGGCCGTGTTCTGAGAATATGTCTAGACTGGGTCAGAAATTTGTGGTTGTTATAAACGGGTATATAAAGTTTGAGCATGTACCTAATCGTAGGTGATTATATGGCGTTTTTCATAGGTAGGTGGTTAGTAGTTTGTTATGGGGTTTATTTAAGTTTGTTTTTTTTTCAGCTTTGTTATTTTTATTAGATTTCTTTATCTTTATCTTAAAGTTTACAGAGTTTTATAAAATTTTATATCCCTGTAATAGTTGGATTTAGTAGCAGTGCCTAATATTTTTGGTCATGGTTTACACCTAAACTTCTAGGAAATAGGTAGTATTCAGAGGGACGTCACCCTTCCTGGATTTTTTTGATAAAAACTCACAGGATATAGTCTACTCTTAATAAGAAAATAATATTAAAAAAAGAAATTATGAAACAAAATCGTACTCTCTTTATGGAATTAAAAAGTTACATGCCTCCTCATAAGTTGTTTATAATCTCCGGATAGACTTTTTGATCCAGTTAGGTTTAATTGTGTCTCATTTACAGGACCTCTGTTTCGGGCTTTTTGAATATAAGTTTTGTTAAAGGATCAGAGAGAAATACCTATGTATATTTTATAAATCTTATCATAACCTGAAATTTATGGCCTGAAATGAGACCTAAAAAGGCACTTGAGTGCCCACTCAAAGTTTTTCTTTTATAAGAAGCAACCTATGTGGAAAATTTTAAACTTTGGAGAGGCTCTGCTTAATTTTTTTTTTTAAAGACAAATCATTTTTTTTTTTTATATTTCTTTAATTTCTTATTTTTTTTAAAGTTATCTGGATATTTATTACATTTTTTAAAAAAAAAAATTTTATCAGAAATTTTGATTTTAGATTTTTATAGAAATTGACCTTTTGTGAATTTTTTTCCCTAAATATTACTGTGATCTATAGTATTCATGTATTCTTCATTATTTATTTTTTTTAAATGTAATATTAGTCTCTATGATTGTTTATAAAAATCGGGGTTCACATCATCTGCTCTTCTATGAATTTCCAATATATATTATTCGAGAACCATCAAATTAAACAAATAGATAAATATAAATACATATTCCAATATAATCAACATGAATTATGTTTCCTCGGTTCCTCCATATAGGGATATTTTTGAGAAACATTTTTAGCGAGTTTATTTTCGGATTGACTTTGATACAAGTTATATCGATTAATATGTATGATATTATGTTTATGTGTCTAAGGATTACTAGTGTTTTGACTGTATCAATGATTTTTTGATATACTATTGTAAGTATATATTATATTATGTATATAGTTGTCGGTGGGTGGTGACTTTTGGATCCACTTTTAGGTATATGCGTTCGTCTCCGACTCATCCAGATTGCACTTTTTTTGGAATTTTTTTTTTTTTTGAGTATCAAAAACTTTTTGGAATATAACGGCATAAATATATATATATGGGTATATTTGGTCGTAAGGGTACACTTAGTGTTTATTAAGAGTTTTTGGAATGGGAAACGTCTCAGTTCGACCCATGTGACTTGGAGGGGGTGGACTGATCGGACCTAGCCATTGAGTTAGGTGAATCGGGAGCGCATCTGTTTAGAGATTGTGCTTGCTTTACGTTAAAAGTGGGCTAATGTTAGTATTGTAGTTTTTACTTAATTAGTAGTAAGTTTTGGGTTGATTATTTCATATTAAATTATTCGTAATGTGGGGGGGGTGGCGATTGGAATAACGAAATGTCAATGGTAGGATTGAGAGCATAAAATGATAGTAGATTGAAAAATAGGGGGAGGTGTGGGGTCTCCGATCTACGGGTTCCTCGTCGTCCGCTCAATTAAATTTTTGACTTGATATGGTTCTGTATTGGTTGTTATTAGAATTTTGTCGCAGTGTTTTAGATTTGTCTAAGTTGTTATCTGTAATTTGAGAGTATACTTATTTTATAGAGATTTTTAGGAGTTATTAATGTAGTACGGTAAATTGAAGAAGGGGTCGAAGAGTGGGTGGAATAATTACGAAATTAACGAATTGGGGTCCGATGTTGCACGCCTGGCGCGAGTGGGGCAATTGTTACGGTGCTGGTGAATTGTGATCCGAAGTTTAGGCCGCCGTGATGTTTTGGCACTGGGAAAACTTGTTGGATTCTAGGAGAATTTATTACTGTTGCCCATTTTAAAGCTAACATATTCGAGTGTTATAAAAATGAAATGAAATATTTCAAAACATTCCGCTATTTGTTTCAATATTAGTTAGTTAGTTAGTTAATAAAATAAACCGCATTTTTCAAAAGTAGACATTTCTATGAATGGGGTCATTTTGTACCCTTATATTTAAACATTGTTTTAAAAATTTTAAAACTTTTCTTAGAATTGAAGATGATCTAAATAAAACTTGTAGTATTCCCGCATAGGCTTTTTTTCTCCCGAGCGTTAAATTTTTTTTTTTTTTGATTATTATCTTTTTTTTATTTTTATTTAGAGTGGACCGAATCATCCCTCCTTAACAAGACGGCGGGCCTGGTCACCATTTTCCACCCGATTCGTCTTATAGTATATTTATTATATATATATTTATATTAATATATTTATATATTTATTTATTATATATAAGTTTATATTTATATATAATATATAATATAATTATATTATTTTAATTTATATATAATTATTATATTATATAGTTTTTTTTTATTTTATTATTATATTGATTTTGCCTATGAGGTGATGTTGTATTAACCTATTACAAGTATGTGTAGTGAAATTCTATTGGTTGAAATTATATATAGGTATATTGATTTAAGGTTATAAGTGTTTATATTGGATAATGTTTTAGTGGGTTGTGTTGGTGAGAAAAGAATTGATAGAAAATTGAGGAATGCAAAGCGCTTTAGAGAGTTGTGTGTTTTGTGAAGAAATAGCATAAATAAGACGAAAAGGGCGAGAGTTACACCTTTGATGATGGTTTGGTCAATGGAATTGGATGTGATTAGTCCGGTTGGGTATTAAGCGAATGTCTATAGGTGGGTTGAGTGTTGCTGGGATATTGACCTTTGACTTTGGAGACCAAAAAATAAAAGTGGATTGAGTCATGTAAAGGAATGCTTTATGGGGGCAGTGTTATGTGAGTTTGGCCATGCTAGCATGATTAGTAAAGGTGAATAACCAGGAGGGTGATGTAGGGTTGTTGTTGAGGGGGTTGGGTTTTTGGTTATTGAGGCTTTTGGATCTCCAGGGTTGGGTAGTGTAGTTACCTCTTACATTTGTACAGGATTATCGCTTTTGGGTATCAGCGATTGGTTGTTTCTGGGATTGCTAGGGTCTCTAGGAAACTTTCGTGGGTGGTATTTTTGGTCTGACTTGAGCACATTTCTCACTTAGGGGGGTGTAATTAAGGGAGTGGTAAAGGGGGCGGTGAGGTTCTTCGTTGACTTTGATCATATTGCTCTTCTACCTACTTTACCGTTTGGTTCCAGTCTGTATTTGTCTTGGAGGATATTATCTTCTGCTCTCCAATGGCTGTTGGTTTAGTGAGTATGTTATGAATGATTATATTTTTTATTCTCATATATATTTTCAATTTGCTAGTTAGTTATATTTTGTTATTATTTTTTATGTAGTATTTTATATTTATTATATCATATTTATAATGTATGGTGTAGGGATTATGTGATATATGGTTATAGTTAGGTTATAGGTTAGTTATATATTCATATATTATATATTTTTTATGTAACTCGCTAAGAGAAAGTTATTTAAATTTTTTTTTTATTTAACATTACATGGTACAATTGAATTTTTTATTATATTTCGGAAAAAAAGAGAAATAGGCTCGTTTTTACTGTTTCTTATATAGTGTCTGAAATAGATGTTTGCAATTTGCTAGGTTTAGAAATTATTTTTTGGGGAGCGGTGTATGTTTTTGGTTTTTTATTGGGTTTATGGTGAGGAGGTATTGATTAAATGAGTTGGAAAGGGTCAATGTTAAATTGGTGATAGGACTGGCAGAGATTAAATTTGTTGATTACCGAAGGTTTGTTTGGTACAAGTTTAAAGTTGGTATTAGTGTTTGTGATACATGTATTCATGTTAATGGAAATCATGAGTGATAGTCTGCACATATTACGGTATGGGCATGGATAATGACAGATGCAGAATTTTGTAAAGTTTCACTTGTGTATCAATGCCAATTTTTATTGGTCTACTAGTCTTTGCGATAGGGATTGGCATTGAGGCGGCGTTCAGCATTATATCTAAAATATTTTAAAGCGATGTTCAACGAGTCAATGTGACAATAAGTATGCAGCATTTTTAGTTTGGACTGAAATTCTTACCATGTACTTAGAGTCTGATTCTTGTAGGGAATGTTTTTCGTAAAATACTTTATACCGTAGTAATCTTTGGTTGGGGGTGTGTGGTTCGGGAGCTGAAAAGTAAGCTATTCTTTAATATAGAGCATGCCGGGGTTTTGGGGTATATATCCAAAAGGATCATCAGCGGCCAAAGAATTGTGGAACAAGGTACGGGTTTGTCAATTAAGCAATTTCATTAGCGTCAGTGGCTCTTCAGGGAAGTGGTGGGGTTGTGGTGCCTCTGGGGGGGGGTGTATCCCAAAGTGATTTACTTGGTGATGTACGGCCAATTAGATGTTAAGTAGGTTCTCTACGTATTCTACTTTGTGAGTGTATGACTATGTATCCGATCATGAGGGGGCTGAGGGTTCGTCTTCTTGTTGGGCGGGCTTTGTGTTTCTTAATATATGGGGTTTATGTGTATTATTTTCAATATGTTATGTAGGTGGGAGCGGTGACCAGCCTATGAGGCGGAGCACATACTTGATATGTTTAGTGTTTTCCTATGCTTACGGGTGGTACATCGGTCGAAAAAAGTTTTGTGAGATTCAGTTGCGGTTGCGTAATTCTTTCTATTGCCTTGCCGTCATATTTTGAATGAGAGGGGTTAAAACAAAGATTAGTTTATTAGTTGAACGATAATTTTAAGGGAGTCTATCTTAGATATTTTTAAAAAATGTGCTCTATGGATGCATCTGGTTTTCGTTTTGGCCATGTTCAAGCATTGGTCTTTGCATCAATAACCTTACTTTATTGATTTGCTGCATGGGCAATTCCGGAGCCTGTCAGTAACTCATCAGGTTTCAATGTTGTACGAGTTTGCTGAGGAGAACAATTGTGTAGAGTAAGGCAAGGAAGTTGATCTCATTATATGGATGTTGGTGGGTTATAGAGTTATTGCAAAGATCTAGTCTTTTCATCATTTTGTCCTTCTTTTATCTTGCAGTCTTTTTCATTCGGGTATGGGTGTCACTTGCTGTATGTTTCTTAAAGTAGATTAATCATTCATTGCCCCATTGTCGCGACAGTCTTGTCTGGGTTGAGTGTAATTTTTTCTTTCTTGACTCATCTGCAGTTGCTAGTTTCTCAATAAATTGATGGTGTCAATGAACTCTTTTCCGGTGTTTGCTAGGGTTGACGTCGTGGTGTTCTGTAATGGTGTCTCTTGGCCAGCTTTGAGAACTAATTCAACTTGTGTCCAAATTGTCTAACAGTTTTGTCTCCACCTATTTCCATGCACGATGATGAAGTGAATTAAACTTGGATTTCACCATTTTGATGTTTAGTAATACGATTTTGCTTTTGAATCTAAATAGGGTCTTACTTATTATACTTTTAAAGAGTTTCGTCAAGGTTTCCTTGTCCATCTTTTCAACACTTCTTGAGAGTTTTTTTTTTTATATGAAAAATTTTTGTATTTAGACTTCGTGTCAGCAATGAAGATGACTAAGATTGTGCAATGTGAACCGCGCTTTTCATTTTGAGATATCGTTTGAAGAGGTAAATGAGTCACTGTGTTTCTTAATGAATTATTTGGAAAATGGAACAATTCTCGCAATGGATTGTGTCTTCGCTGTGTATTTTGGACTTTCACTTCAATCGTTCGAGTTTATTTTTCTATTTAGTTGTTTTTAGAACTTGCAGTAGCAAATGTTGTAAATGACCTGAGTTTTTATAATTTGTTTGGGTATTCTCCTGGTTTTTGTTGTGTGTAGGGTTGTTTTTACTGAACTTTGCAAACAAAGATCAAGGTTATTAGTTTCGGTTCACGGACGAATGTGGATTGTAAGCATTTGTATTTTTACTGTTTTGTCCAATTCTTCATGGTAATTATTTTTATTATTTTTTATTACTTATTATTTAAGATTTTAATTATTAATTTATTTAATTATTTTATTAAATTATTTAATTATGCATGATTATTATTGGCTTTGAATTCCCATGTGATATTAGAAGAGTTTCGTTCCAACATCGCAAGAGTATATGATAAGCATTTTTTCCATTAAGCTATTTGTGTAAATACTGTCTGGGATCCTTTTTCACTGCAAGGTTTAAATAGAATTAAGTTTATGGTAAATTTGGTTAATTTAGCATGACATCTAAATTTTCAATTTATCTTATTTGTCCACAAATGCAGTTAATTCAGTCAGCAGGATCTGAATATGGATGCAATATTCCTGTAATATCTTATTATGATGGTATATTTATATATTATTTATATATATATTATTATATAGTATTATAGTATAGTATATATTATATATATAACGTATATATATTACATATAGTTTTATTATATATATAAATATAAATTTTTTATCATCGATTATTGGTTTATTTTTTTTAATGCTATTTTTTTTTTCATTTAGTACTTGCAGTATTTCTTTTTTGGTTGGAATGAAAGTATAATAAATATAATAATTATATTATATATATATATATATATATAATAGTTTATTTATATATATTTTATTTAGGTTTTATGGCCATATTTAGATATGTTTTATTATTTTTACGTATATTCTGTATTTATTATTTTTGTATTATAGTTTTATTATGTATATTTATATTTAGTATTATGTTTTTATAGTTATTTTTATTTATTATATTATATTATAGTAGTATATATTTATAGATTTATGATTTATTTATTTAATATTTTAGTTATGCAGCAGTAATCCGCGGAGCATCCTCATATTATTACAGATCCGCATCCGCGCTTTTGCCCTCCGGATGTTGCGCAGATATTTTTGTCGAGATTTAGATAAAGGTAATTTTCATAATTAAAAATATCTTAAGATTAATATGAAAATGAGGTGAAGGTAAATTTCCCATAAACGGCTTCAATACTTCTATATCTTACACACGGGTTATCTGAGAAGGAAGTTCCTAACTCTAACTGGGAAACTTTATCTATGATGTGAAAGGAATGGTGTATTTTTGCTCAAAGAATCCTCTCTGCTTGTGTTTATGTCCATTTGGTATAAAAAGTTAACATTCTTACCTAATTGTGGGATTAAATTGGGAAAATGGAACATCATATGGTCAGACTGCATTTTATTATTAGCTATTTCTGAAACGAGTTTGTTGAAGAATATTACAAAAAAAAGAAAATCAGGTATTCCTTTTTTTGCTTCTTGAGTGTATATACCATTAGAATTCTCAACGCAAGCAGAGAGCATTTTGAACCATCTTCAATGAAAATGATGTTTTTTTAAAAAGAAATTGGAAAAATGTAATAAAATCTAAATGCTAGATAAAAACGCTTGGTTCGTGTGAAATCCTTAACGACCTTCGGAACTATCTGCAACTGTACTGTAGATCCCCGTTCATATATATGGCAAGTGTTTTTGTCAACACTTAATATTAGTTATAGAACAATTTTTAAATGTGACCAAATATTTGTGTTGCAGTTAAAATACTTCAATCCGAACAATCTATTAATTTGTCACCTCAGAAAATGGGAAAAAAACGAAAATCTAGCAGAATCCAATACCATCGTTCAAAAGTAAATCTAATTAACAGATTCACTGGATAGAATTTCTACAGTCAGCAATGATTGGAAGAGAACACACGCATTACCATAAAACTCCAACAAGAATGTTATGGTGGCACAACGATTGTAATACTATTCAATTAAGAAAAGATCGACTAGGATACATATTTGAGTGGATTTCTATCAGGTTGCGGTGGATATTTTAAGCAAAATGTTTACCCACGCTTGAGTTAAACTTGCAAGGAATACTCGGCCTGTCCCCCTCAACTATTGATGCTTTCCAAGTGAGAGAATATTTTGCAATGCTTTGGGTCTTTTATATTTTTTATGATGATGATTGTGGAACAGACTCTCAGCAGAAAAGGCAGAAAAAGATTGGGAATGCTTTTCTCAAGCACAACGTTTCCTATATTTGGAATTTCATACAGGTGCAAAAAGTATATAATCCTCTTTTAAAATTTTCTTTCATTAAAGGGCAAAGGTTGGGGAAAGAGGTTGGTCGGGGGTGTATTTAAGTTGGGTCCCCGTGTTCCGCAGCCCTGTGTAACACACTCATTTACTTTAATAGATTGGCTAAAACTCGAAAATATACTATGTATATAATTAATATATATTATATATTATGAATATGTATTATATATATTAATATCATTCAATTATATAAATAGTATAGTATTATATATATTATCAAACAATAAAGTAACTTAAAATAGTCAAAATCATTTAAAATCTATCATAAGTAACTGTCTAGTTCAATAAAGTAACATCTGCTACATGATACTATATTACGTATAATATATATAATATATATTATATATATATATAATATATTATATAATATATATATTATATATATATATATATTCTATACAATATAGAAATTTATGCCCTCAAATTGCATAAACCGAGCTACTAATGAACTTAAATAATGGGTCATTTTGCCGAGTTGACCAAGATTGATGATGCATATAGTATGCTGATTTTAGCATTTGGTCAAATTGCAGGTAAACCGAGCTACAAATGAACTTAAATAATGGGTCATTTTGCCTTCATTGTCTGTAGTAATCTTATTGGTTAATAATTTAGGTTTGAGCTCTTCTCTTCTCTCTCTCTCGTCCTCTTCTCTCTTTCTCCTCGTGTATGATTTTCATAATGTCCTCTCTCTCTTCTCTCTCACTCGCTCTCTCTTTCTCTCGATCTCTCTCTCTCTTCTCTCCTCTCTCTCTCTTCTCTCTCTCTCTCTTCTTCTTCTCTCTCTCTCTGTCTCTCTCTTCTCTCTCTGATCTCTCTCTCTCTCTCTCTCCTCAGCTCTCTCTCTCTCGTCTCTCTCGTCTCTCGTCTAACTCAAAAAAAATTCAAATCTCACTCTCTCGTCCTCGTTTCTTGCGTCTCATCCTCTCGTGCTCTTCTTCTCTCTCTGCTCTCTCTCGTCTCTCTCTCGTCTCCTCTCTCGCTCTCTCTCTTCTCTTCTCTCTGCTCTTCTCTCTGTCTCTTCTTCTCTCCTCTCGTCTCTCTCTTCTTCTCTTCTCTCCTCTCGTTCTCGTCTCTCTCTCTTCTCGCTCTCGTCTCTCTTCGTCTCTCTCGTCTCTGTTTTCTCTCTCGTCTCTCTCTTCCACGGTCGTCTCTCTCTCTTGTCTCTTCGTCTCTCTCTCTCTTCTCTCTCTTCTCTCTCTCCTCTCTCTCTCTCTCTCCGTCTTCTCTCTCTCCTCTCCTCTCTCCTCCCTTCTCTCTCTCTTCTCTCTTCTCTCTCTCCTCTCTCTTCCTCTCTCCTCTCGTCTCTCTCTTCTCTCTCTCTCTCTCTCTCCTCATCTCTTGTCTCTCTCTCCTCTCTCGCTCTCTCTCTCTCTCTCTTCCTATCTCTCTCTTCTCCTCTTCTCCTCCTCTCTCTC